>CANJKZ010000638.1:7500-106977 GCA_947471745.1 Closterium sp. Naga37s-1 | reverse complement strand
TCTCCCGCTTTCCATCACCCCGCCCCATTCTCCCGCTTTCCATCACCCCGCCCCAATCCCCGCTTTCCATCACCCCGCCCCATTCTCCCTCTTTCCATCACGCCGCCCCATTCTCCCGCTTTCCATTACCCCGCCCCATTATTCCTCTTTGCCATCCTCGCATAGGTGTCCTTGATCTTGTCAAGGACCGGCTTCACACCATCTCCCGGCCGCATGGAGAGGGCAGCCAGCTCCTTCTCCAATACGATCACCATCGGCAGCGTGTTGGGCTGAACCACGTCGCGCAGTAGCTTCCACGCCTTTGGACCGGAGTCGTCCAACTCAACCAAATCCTTGATGTGCTGGAACATGTCGTTGTTGACCGATTGCAAGATGAGGTCAAACAACACCGTGCTCCGCTCGATCCACCGCTCCCGAGCATCTCCTTCCTCGGGCATCTTCTCTTCTCCCATCGCAAGTTTCAGCAGCTTGTAGCGCTCAAAGACGCTCCTCATCCGCCCGCTCCATTTCTCGTAGTTGGAGCCATCCAACGCCTCAATCTTGGATGGTGGCGGCTCACTCCTCTTCTCAGCTGCTTCTCCACTCCCTTGACTCATCTCCTCAGCTCCCAATCACAGGTTTCAGCTCCCCCTTTGCTGTCCACACCGAAGTCCCACAATATTTTCACAAGTGTCGACGCCAACGAAATTTCGGCAGAGTTTCCCCTTAGCGGAAGTCACATGCAACATCCAGAACTCCACTTAGGCACGCCCACAGGCCATGGTGGGTCTAGGAGGGTCTTCACACTTCAGTAGAATCTCCACAAAGTCCTTAATTAGCTCTGATACCACTTGTTATAAACTAAGGACGGAGTCTATGAAGATTATGTGTCTAAATTTCTCAAAATCGTTTGTCGGCTGATATTCTGATGTCCCATCGACAAATACACCTACCACAACAATTTCAACTTGGTTTGCGCGAACCGAAAATTTTGGCGGTCGCGATGATGACAATTTCAGCCGACAAATGCTAAGGAAGCGCATGGATCCCTATGGACGTAGAGAAAATCATAGAACGACCAGAATGTTATTGCATATTCCGATGTCCCATGGTCAAATACACCTACCACAGCAATTTCAGCTTGGTTTGTGCGAACAGAATAGTTCGGCGATCGCGATGATGTCAGTTTTAGCTGACAAATGCTAAGGGAGCGCATGGATCCCTATGGGCGTGGGGAAAATAATCAAACGACCTCAATGTTATTGCATATTCCAATGGCCCATGGTCAAATACACCTACCAGAGCAATTTCAGCTTGGTTTGCGCGAACAGAAAAGTTCGACGATTGCGATGATGTCAGTTTCTGCCTACAAATGCTAAGGAAGCGCATGGATCCCTATGGGCGTAGGAAAAATCATCGAATGACCTAAATGGTATTGCATATTCCGATGGCCCATGGTCTCCCATTCTCCCGCTTTCCATCACCCCGCCCCATTCTCCCTCTTTCCATCACCCCGCCCCATTCTCCCGCTTTCCATCACCCCGCCCAATTCTCCCGCTTTCCATCACCCCGCCCCATTCTCCCTCTTTCCATCACCCCGCCCTATTCTCTCGCTTTCCATCAACCCGCCCATTCTCCCGCTTTCCATCACCCCGCCCCATTCTCCCTTTTTCCATCACCCCGCCCCATTCTCCCGCTTTCCATCACCCCGCCCCATTCTCCCTCTTTTCCTTACCCCGCCCCATCCTCCCTCTTTCCATCACCCCGCCCCATTCTCCCGCTTCCCATCACCCCGCCCCATTCTCCCGCTTTCCATCACCCCGCCCCATTCTCCCGCTTCCCATCACCCCGCCCCATTCTCCCGCTTTCCATCACCCCGCCCCATTCTCCCTCCTTCCATCACCCCGCCCCATTCTCCCTCTTTCCATCACCCCGCCCCATTCTCCCGCTTTCCATCATCCCACCCCATTCTCCCGCTTTCCATCACCCCGCCCCATTCTCCCGCTTTCCATCACCCCGCCCCATTCTCCCGCTTTCCATCGCCCCGCCCCATTCTCCCGCTTTCCATCACTCCGCCCCATTCTCCCGCTTTCCATCGGCCCACCCCATCCTCCCTCCTTCCATCACCCCGCCTCTTTCTCCCGCTTCCCATCACCCCGCCCCATTCTCCCGCTTTCCATCACCAAGCCCCATTCTCCCTCCTTCCATCACCCCGCCCCATTCTCCCTCTTTCCATCATGCCGCCCCATTCTCCCGCTTTCCATCATCCCACCCCATTCTCCCGCTTTCCATCACCCCGCCCCATTCTCCCGCTTTCCATCACCCCGCCCCATTCTCCCGCTTCCATCACCCCGCCCCATTCTCCCGCTTTCCATCACCCCGCCCCATTCTCCCGCTTTCCATCGCCCCGCCCCATTCTCCCGCTTTCCATCACCCCGCCCCTTTTCCCCGCTTTCCATCACCCCGCCCCATTCTCCCGCTTTCCATCACCTCGCCCCATTCTCCCGCTTTCCATCGCCCCGCCACATTCTCCCGCTTTCCATCACCCCGCCCCATTCTCCCGCTTTCCATCACTCCGCCCCATTCTCCCGCTTTACATCGGCCCACCCCATCCTCCCTCCTTCCATCACCCCGCCTCTTTCTCCCGCTTCCCATCACCCCGCCCCATTCTCCCGCTTTCCATCACCCCGCCCCATTCTCCCTCCTTCCATCACCCCGCCCCATTCTCCCTCTTTCCATCACGCCGCCCCATTCTCCCGCTTTCCATCATCCCACCCCATTCTCCCGCTTTCCATCACCCCGCCCCATTCTCCCGCTTTCCATCACCCCGCCCCATTCTCCCGCTTCCATCACCCCGCCCCATTCTCCCGCTTTCCATCACCCCGCCCCATTCTCCCGCTTTCCATCACCCCACCCCATTCTCCTGCTTTCCATCGCCCCGCCCAATTCTCCCGCTTTCCATCACCCCGCCCCATGTTCCTGCTTTCCATCACCCCACCCCATTCTCCCGCTTTCCATCAACCTGCCCCATTCCCCTGCTTTCCAGCACCCCGCCCCATTCTCCATCTTTCCATCACTCCGCCCCATTCTCCCGCTTCCATCGCCCCGCCCAATTCTCCCGCTTTCCATCACCCCGCCCCATTCTCCTTCTTTCCATCACCTCGCCCCATTCTCCCTCTTTCCATTGCCCCGCCCAATTCTCCCGCTTTCTATCACCCCGTCCCATTCTCACGCTTTCCATCACCCCGCCCCATTCTCCCGCTTTCCATCACCTCGCCCCATTCTCCCGCTTTCCATCGCCCCGCCCCATTCTCCCGCTTTCCATCACCCCGCCCCATTCTCCCGCTTTCCATCACCCCGCCCCATTCTCCCGCTTTCCATCACCCCGACCCATTCTCCCGCTTTCCATCACCCCGCCCCATTCTCCCGCTTTCCATCACCGTGCCCCATTCTCCCGCTTCCCATCACCCTGCCCCATTTTCCCGCTTTCCATCACCCCACCCCATTCTCCCGCTTTCCATCGCTCCACCCCATTCTCCCGCTTTCCATCACCTCGCCCCATTCTCCCGCTTTCCATCGCCCCGCCCCATTCTCCCGCTTTCCATCGCCCCACCCCATTGTCCCGCTTTCCATCACCCCGCCCCATCCTCCCACTCTCCATCACCCCGCCCCATTCTCCCTTTTTCCATCACCCCGCCCCATTCTCCCTCTGTCCATCACTCCGCCCCATTCTCCCGCTTTCCATCACCCCGCCCCATTCTCCCCCTTTCCTTCACCACGCCCCATTCTCCCGCTTTCCATCACCCGCCCCATTCTCCCTCTTTCCATCAACCACCCCCATTCTCCCGCTTTCCATCACCCCGCCCCATTCTCCCGCTTTCCATCACCCCGCCCCATTCTCCCGCTTTCTATCACCCCGCCCCATTCTCCCGCTTTCCATCACCCTGCCCGATTCTCCCGCTTTCCATCACCCCACCCTATTCTAACGCTTTCCATCACCCCACCCCATTCTCCCGCTTTCCATCACCCTGCCCCATTCTCCCGCTTTCCATCACCCCACCCCATTCTCCCGCTTTCCATCACCCTGAACCATTCTCCCTCTTTCCATCACCCCGCCCCTTTTCCCCGCTTTCCATCACCCCGCCCCATTCTCCCGCTTTCCATCACCCCGCCCCATTCTCCCGCTTTCCATCACCCCACCCCATTCTCCCGCTTTCCATCGCCCCGCCCCATTCTCCCACTTTCCATCACTCCGCCCCATTCTCCCGCTTTCCATCGGCCCACCCCATCCTCCCTCCTTCCATCACCCCGCCTCTTTCTCCCGCTTCCCATCACCCCGCCCCATTCTCCCGCTTTCCATCACCCCGCCCCATTCTCCCTCCTTCTATCACCCCGCCCCATTCTCCCTCTTTCCATCACCCCGCCCCATTCTCCCGCTTTCCATCATCCCACCCCATTCTCCCGCTTTCCATCACCCCGCCCCATTCTCCCGCTTTCCATCACCCCGCCCCATTCTCCCGCTTCCATCACCCCGCCCCATTCTCCCGCTTTCCATCACCCCGCCCCATTCTCCCGCTTTCCATCACCCCGCCCCATTCTCCTGCTTTCCGTCGCCCCGCCCAATTCTCCCGCTTTCCATCACCCCGCCCCATGTTCCCGCTTTCCATCACCCCACCCCATTCTCCCGCTTTCCATCAACCCGCCCCATTCCCCCGCTTTCCAGCACCCCGCCCCATTCTCCATCTTTCCATCACTCCGCCCCATTCTCCCGCTTCCATCGCCCCGCCCAATTCTCCCGCTTTCCATCACTCGCCCCATTCTCCTTCTTTCCATCACCTCGCCCCATTCTCCCTCTTTCCATCGCCCCGCCCAATTCTCCCGCTTTCTATCACCCCGTCCTATTCTCACGCTTTCCATCACCCCGCCTCTTTCTCCCGCTTCCCATCACCCCGCCCCATTCTCCCGCTTTCCATCACCAAGCCCCATTCTCCCTCCTTCCATCACCCCGCCCCATTCTCCCTCTTTCCATCATGCCGCCCCATTCTCCCGCTTTCCATCATCCCACCCCATTCTCCCGCTTTCCATCACCCCGCCCCATTCTCCCGCTTTCCATCACCCCGCCCCATTCTCCCGCTTCCATCACCCCGCCCCATTCTCCCGCTTTCCATCACCCCGCCCCATTCTCCCGCTTTCCATCGCCCCGCCCCATTCTCCCGCTTTCCATCACCCCGCCCCTTTTCCCCGCTTTCCATCACCCCGCCCCATTCTCCCGCTTTCCATCACCTCGCCCCATTCTCCCGCTTTCCATCGCCCCGCCCCATTCTCCCGCTTTCCATCACCCCGCCCCATTCTCCCGCTTTCCATCACTCCGCCCCATTCTCCCGCTTTACATCGGCCCACCCCATCCTCCCTCCTTCCATCACCCCGCCTCTTTCTCCCGCTTCCCATCACCCCGCCCCATTCTCCCGCTTTCCATCACCCCGCCCCATTCTCCCTCCTTCCATCACCCCGCCCCATTCTCCCTCTTTCCATCACGCCGCCCCATTCTCCCGCTTTCCATCATCCCACCCCATTCTCCCGCTTTCCATCACCCCGCCCCATTCTCCCGCTTTCCATCACCCCGCCCCATTCTCCCGCTTCCATCACCCCGCCCCATTCTCCCGCTTTCCATCACCCCGCCCCATTCTCCCGCTTTCCATCACCCCACCCCATTCTCCTGCTTTCCATCGCCCCGCCCAATTCTCCCGCTTTCCATCACCCCGCCCCATGTTCCTGCTTTCCATCACCCCACCCCATTCTCCCGCTTTCCATCAACCTGCCCCATTCCCCTGCTTTCCAGCACCCCGCCCCATTCTCCATCTTTCCATCACTCCGCCCCATTCTCCCGCTTCCATCGCCCCGCCCAATTCTCCCGCTTTCCATCACCCCGCCCCATTCTCCTTCTTTCCATCACCTCGCCCCATTCTCCCTCTTTCCATTGCCCCGCCCAATTCTCCCGCTTTCTATCACCCCGTCCCATTCTCACGCTTTCCATCACCCCGCCCCATTCTCCCGCTTTCCATCACCTCGCCGCATTCTCCCGCTTTCCATCGCCCCGCCCCATTCTCCCGCTTTCCATCACCCCGCCCCATTCTCCCGCTTTCCATCACCCCGCCCCATTCTCCCGCTTTCCATCACCCCGACCCATTCTCCCGCTTTCCATCACCCCGCCCCATTCTCCCGCTTTCCATCACCGTGCCCCATTCTCCCGCTTCCCATCACCCTGCCCCATTTTCCCGCTTTCCATCACCCCACCCCATTCTCCCGCTTTCCATCGCTCCGCCCCATTCTCCCGCTTTCCATCACCTCGCCCCATTCTCCCGCTTTCCATCGCCCCGCCCCATTCTCCCGCTTTCCATCGCCCCACCCCATTGTCCCGCTTTCCATCACCCCGCCCCATCCTCCCACTCTCCATCACCCCGCCCCATTCTCCCTTTTTCCATCACCCCGCCCCATTCTCCCTCTGTCCATCACTCCGCCCCATTCTCCCGCTTTCCATCACCCCGCCCCATTCTCCCCCTTTCCTTCACCACGCCCCATTCTCCCGCTTTCCATCACCCGCCCCATTCTCCCTCTTTCCATCAACCACCCCCATTCTCCCGCTTTCCATCACCCCGCCCCATTCTCCCGCTTTCCATCACCCCGCCCCATTCTCCCGCTTTCTATCACCCCGCCCCATTCTCCCGCTTTCCATCACCCTGCCCGATTCTCCCGCTTTCCATCACCCCACCCTATTCTAACGCTTTCCATCACCCCACCCCATTCTCCCGCTTTCCATCACCCTGCCCCATTCTCCCGCTTTCCATCACCCCACCCCATTCTCCCGCTTTCCATCACCCTGAACCATTCTCCCTCTTTCCATCACCCCGCCCCTTTTCCCCGCTTTCCATCACCCCGCCCCATTCTCCCGCTTTCCATCACCCCGCCCCATTCTCCCGCTTTCCATCACCCCACCCCATTCTCCCGCTTTCCATCGCCCCGCCCCATTCTCCCACTTTCCATCACTCCGCCCCATTCTCCCGCTTTCCATCGGCCCACCCCATCCTCCCTCCTTCCATCACCCCGCCTCTTTCTCCCGCTTCCCATCACCCCGCCCCATTCTCCCGCTTTCCATCACCCCGCCCCATTCTCCCTCCTTCTATCACCCCGCCCCATTCTCCCTCTTTCCATCACCCCGCCCCATTCTCCCGCTTTCCATCATCCCACCCCATTCTCCCGCTTTCCATCACCCCGCCCCATTCTCCCGCTTTCCATCACCCCGCCCCATTCTCCCGCTTCCATCACCCCCGCCCCATTCTCCCGCTTTCCATCACCCCGCCCCATTCTCCCGCTTTCCATCACCCCGCCCCATTCTCCTGCTTTCCGTCGCCCCGCCCAATTCTCCCGCTTTCCATCACCCCGCCCCATGTTCCCGCTTTCCATCACCCCACCCCATTCTCCCGCTTTCCATCAACCCGCCCCATTCCCCCGCTTTCCAGCACCCCGCCCCATTCTCCATCTTTCCATCACTCCGCCCCATTCTCCCGCTTCCATCGCCCCGCCCAATTCTCCCGCTTTCCATCACTCGCCCCATTCTCCTTCTTTCCATCACCTCGCCCCATTCTCCCTCTTTCCATCGCCCCGCCCAATTCTCCCGCTTTCTATCACCCCGCCCCATTCTCCCGCTTTCCATCACCCCGCCCCATTCTCCCGCTTTCTATCACCCCGCCCCATTCTCCCGCTTTCCATCACCCCGCCCCATTCTCCCGCTTTCCATCACCCCGCCCCATTCTCCCGCTTTCTATCACCCCGCCCCATTCTCCCGCTTTCCATCACCCTGCCCGATTCTCCCGCTTTCCATCACCCCACCCTATTCTAACGCTTTCCATCACCCCACCCCATTCTCCCGCTTTCCATCACCCTGCCCCATTCTCCCGCTTTCCATCACCCCACCCCATTCTCCCGCTTTCCATCACCCTGAACCATTCTCCCTCTTTCCATCACCCCGCCCCTTTTCCCCGCTTTCCATCACCCCGCCCCATTCTCCCGCTTTCCATCACCCCGCCCCATTCTCCCGCTTTCCATCACCCCACCCCATTCTCCCGCTTTCCATCGCCCCGCCCCATTCTCCCACTTTCCATCACTCCGCCCCATTCTCCCGCTTTCCATCGGCCCACCCCATCCTCCCTCCTTCCATCACCCCGCCTCTTTCTCCCGCTTCCCATCACCCCGCCCCATTCTCCCGCTTTCCATCACCCCGCCCCATTCTCCCTCCTTCTATCACCCCGCCCCATTCTCCCTCTTTCCATCACCCCGCCCCATTCTCCCGCTTTCCATCATCCCACCCCATTCTCCCGCTTTCCATCACCCCGCCCCATTCTCCCGCTTTCCATCACCCCGCCCCATTCTCCCGCTTCCATCACCCCGCCCCATTCTCCCGCTTTCCATCACCCCGCCCCATTCTCCCGCTTTCCATCACCCCGCCCCATTCTCCTGCTTTCCGTCGCCCCGCCCAATTCTCCCGCTTTCCATCACCCCGCCCCATGTTCCCGCTTTCCATCACCCCACCCCATTCTCCCGCTTTCCATCAACCCGCCCCATTCCCCCGCTTTCCAGCACCCCGCCCCATTCTCCATCTTTCCATCACTCCGCCCCATTCTCCCGCTTCCATCGCCCCGCCCAATTCTCCCGCTTTCCATCACTCGCCCCATTCTCCTTCTTTCCATCACCTCGCCCCATTCTCCCTCTTTCCATCGCCCCGCCCAATTCTCCCGCTTTCTATCACCCCGTCCTATTCTCACGCTTTCCATCACCCCGCCTCTTTCTCCCGCTTCCCATCACCCCGCCCCATTCTCCCGCTTTCCATCACCAAGCCCCATTCTCCCTCCTTCCATCACCCCGCCCCATTCTCCCTCTTTCCATCATGCCGCCCCATTCTCCCGCTTTCCATCATCCCACCCCATTCTCCCGCTTTCCATCACCCCGCCCCATTCTCCCGCTTTCCATCACCCCGCCCCATTCTCCCGCTTCCATCACCCCGCCCCATTCTCCCGCTTTCCATCACCCCGCCCCATTCTCCCGCTTTCCATCGCCCCGCCCCATTCTCCCGCTTTCCATCACCCCGCCCCTTTTCCCCGCTTTCCATCACCCCGCCCCATTCTCCCGCTTTCCATCACCTCGCCCCATTCTCCCGCTTTCCATCGCCCCGCCCCATTCTCCCGCTTTCCATCACCCCGCCCCATTCTCCCGCTTTCCATCACTCCGCCCCATTCTCCCGCTTTACATCGGCCCACCCCATCCTCCCTCCTTCCATCACCCCGCCTCTTTCTCCCGCTTCCCATCACCCCGCCCCATTCTCCCGCTTTCCATCACCCCGCCCCATTCTCCCTCCTTCCATCACCCCGCCCCATTCTCCCTCTTTCCATCACGCCGCCCCATTCTCCCGCTTTCCATCATCCCACCCCATTCTCCCGCTTTCCATCACCCCGCCCCATTCTCCCGCTTTCCATCACCCCGCCCCATTCTCCCGCTTCCATCACCCCGCCCCATTCTCCCGCTTTCCATCACCCCGCCCCATTCTCCCGCTTTCCATCACCCCACCCCATTCTCCTGCTTTCCATCGCCCCGCCCAATTCTCCCGCTTTCCATCACCCCGCCCCATGTTCCTGCTTTCCATCACCCCACCCCATTCTCCCGCTTTCCATCAACCTGCCCCATTCCCCTGCTTTCCAGCACCCCGCCCCATTCTCCATCTTTCCATCACTCCGCCCCATTCTCCCGCTTCCATCGCCCCGCCCAATTCTCCCGCTTTCCATCACCCCGCCCCATTCTCCTTCTTTCCATCACCTCGCCCCATTCTCCCTCTTTCCATTGCCCCGCCCAATTCTCCCGCTTTCTATCACCCCGTCCCATTCTCACGCTTTCCATCACCCCGCCCCATTCTCCCGCTTTCCATCACCTCGCCGCATTCTCCCGCTTTCCATCGCCCCGCCCCATTCTCCCGCTTTCCATCACCCCGCCCCATTCTCCCGCTTTCCATCACCCCGCCCCATTCTCCCGCTTTCCATCACCCCGACCCATTCTCCCGCTTTCCATCACCCCGCCCCATTCTCCCGCTTTCCATCACCGTGCCCCATTCTCCCGCTTCCCATCACCCTGCCCCATTTTCCCGCTTTCCATCACCCCACCCCATTCTCCCGCTTTCCATCGCTCCGCCCCATTCTCCCGCTTTCCATCACCTCGCCCCATTCTCCCGCTTTCCATCGCCCCGCCCCATTCTCCCGCTTTCCATCGCCCCACCCCATTGTCCCGCTTTCCATCACCCCGCCCCATCCTCCCACTCTCCATCACCCCGCCCCATTCTCCCTTTTTCCATCACCCCGCCCCATTCTCCCTCTGTCCATCACTCCGCCCCATTCTCCCGCTTTCCATCACCCCGCCCCATTCTCCCCCTTTCCTTCACCACGCCCCATTCTCCCGCTTTCCATCACCCGCCCCATTCTCCCTCTTTCCATCAACCACCCCCATTCTCCCGCTTTCCATCACCCCGCCCCATTCTCCCGCTTTCCATCACCCCGCCCCATTCTCCCGCTTTCTATCACCCCGCCCCATTCTCCCGCTTTCCATCACCCTGCCCGATTCTCCCGCTTTCCATCACCCCACCCTATTCTAACGCTTTCCATCACCCCACCCCATTCTCCCGCTTTCCATCACCCTGCCCCATTCTCCCGCTTTCCATCACCCCACCCCATTCTCCCGCTTTCCATCACCCTGAACCATTCTCCCTCTTTCCATCACCCCGCCCCTTTTCCCCGCTTTCCATCACCCCGCCCCATTCTCCCGCTTTCCATCACCCCGCCCCATTCTCCCGCTTTCCATCACCCCACCCCATTCTCCCGCTTTCCATCGCCCCGCCCCATTCTCCCACTTTCCATCACTCCGCCCCATTCTCCCGCTTTCCATCGGCCCACCCCATCCTCCCTCCTTCCATCACCCCGCCTCTTTCTCCCGCTTCCCATCACCCCGCCCCATTCTCCCGCTTTCCATCACCCCGCCCCATTCTCCCTCCTTCTATCACCCCGCCCCATTCTCCCTCTTTCCATCACCCCGCCCCATTCTCCCGCTTTCCATCATCCCACCCCATTCTCCCGCTTTCCATCACCCCGCCCCATTCTCCCGCTTTCCATCACCCCGCCCCATTCTCCCGCTTCCATCACCCCGCCCCATTCTCCCGCTTTCCATCACCCCGCCCCATTCTCCCGCTTTCCATCACCCCGCCCCATTCTCCTGCTTTCCGTCGCCCCGCCCAATTCTCCCGCTTTCCATCACCCCGCCCCATGTTCCCGCTTTCCATCACCCCACCCCATTCTCCCGCTTTCCATCAACCCGCCCCATTCCCCCGCTTTCCAGCACCCCGCCCCATTCTCCATCTTTCCATCACTCCGCCCCATTCTCCCGCTTCCATCGCCCCGCCCAATTCTCCCGCTTTCCATCACTCGCCCCATTCTCCTTCTTTCCATCACCTCGCCCCATTCTCCCTCTTTCCATCGCCCCGCCCAATTCTCCCGCTTTCTATCACCCCGTCCTATTCTCACGCTTTCCATCACCCCGCCCCATTCTCCCGCTTTCCATCAACCCGCCCCATTCTCCCTCTTTCCATCACCCCGACCCATTCTCCCGCTTTCCATCACTCAGCCCCATTCTCCCGCTTCCCATCGCCCCGCCCCATTCTCCCGCTTTCCATCACCTCGCCCCATTCTCCCGTTTTCCATCGCCCCGCCCCATTCTCCCGCTTTCCATCACCCCGCCCCATTCTCCCGCATTCCATCACCCCGCCCCATTCTCCCTCTTTCCATCACCCCGACCCATTCTCCCGCTTTCCATCACCCCGCCCCATTCTCCCGCTTTCCATCACCCCGCCCCATTCTCCCGCTTCCCATCACCCTGCCCCATTCTCCCGCTTTCCATCGCTCCGCCCCATTCTCCCGCTTTCCATCACCTCGCCCCATTCTCCCGCTTTCCATCACCCCGCCCCATTCTCCCGCTTTCCATCGCCCCGCCCCATTCTCCTGCTTTCCATCACTCCGCCCCATTCTCCCGCTTTCCATCGGCCCACCCCATCCTCCCTCCTTCCATCACCCCGCCTCTTTCTCCCGCTTCCCATCACCCCGCCCCATTCTCCCGCTTTCCATCACCCCGCCCCATTCTCCCTCCTTCCATCACCCCGCCCCATTCTCCCTCTTTCCATCACGCCGCCCCATTCTCCCGCTTTCCATCATCCCACCCCATTCTCCCGCTTTCCATCACCCCGCCCCATTCTCCCGCTTTCCATCACCCCGCCCCATTCTCCCGCTTCCATCACCCCGCCCCATTCTCCCGCTTTCCATCACCCCGCCCCATTCTCCCGCTTTCCATCACCCCACCCCATTCTCCTGCTTTCCATCGCCCCGCCCAATTCTCCCGCTTTCCATCACCCCGCCCCATGTTCCTGCTTTCCATCACCCCACCCCATTCTCCCGCTTTCCATCAACCTGCCCCATTCCCCTGCTTTCCAGCACCCCGCCCCATTCTCCATCTTTCCATCACTCCGCCCCATTCTCCCGCTTCCATCGCCCCGCCCAATTCTCCCGCTTTCCATCACCCCGCCCCATTCTCCTTCTTTCCATCACCTCGCCCCATTCTCCCTCTTTCCATTGCCCCGCCCAATTCTCCCGCTTTCTATCACCCCGTCCCATTCTCACGCTTTCCATCACCCCGCCCCATTCTCCCGCTTTCCATCACCTCGCCGCATTCTCCCGCTTTCCATCGCCCCGCCCCATTCTCCCGCTTTCCATCACCCCGCCCCATTCTCCCGCTTTCCATCACCCCGCCCCATTCTCCCGCTTTCCATCACCCCGACCCATTCTCCCGCTTTCCATCACCCCGCCCCATTCTCCCGCTTTCCATCACCCCGCCCCATTCTCCCGCTTTCCATCACCCCGACCCATTCTCCCGCTTTCCATCACCCCGCCCCATTCTCCCGCTTTCCATCACCCCACCCCATTCTCCCGCCCCATTCTCCTGCTTTCCGTCGCCCCGCCCAATTCTCCCGCTTTCCATCACCCCGCCCCATGTTCCCGCTTTCCATCACCCCACCCCATTCTCCCGCTTTCCATCAACCTGCCCCATTCCCCTGCTTTCCAGCACCCCGCCCAATTCTCCATCTTTCCATCACTCCGCCCCATTCTCCCGCTTCCATCGCCCCGCCCAATTCTCCCGCTTTCCATCACCCTGCCCCATTCTCCTTCTTTCCATCACCTCGCCCCATTCTCCCTCTTTCCATCGCCCCGCCCAATTCTCCCGCTTTCTATCACCCTGTCCCATTCTCACGCTTTCCATCACCCCGCCCCATTCTCCCGCTTTCCATCACCCCACCCCATTCTCCCTCTTTCCATCACCCCGCCCCATTCTCCCGCTTTCCATCACTCAGCCCCATTCTCCCGCTTCCCATCGCCCCGCCCCATTCTCCCGCTTTCCATCACCTCGCCCCATTCTCCCGCTTTCCATCACCCCGCCCCATTCTCCCGCTTTCCATCACCCCGCCCCATTCTCCCGCATTCCATCACCCCGACCCATTCTCCCGCTTTCCATCACCCCGCCCCATTCTCCCGCTTTCCATCATCCCGCCCCATTCTCCCGCTTCCCATCACCCTGCCCCATTTTCCCGCTTTCCATCACCCCGCCCCATTCTCCCGCTTTCCATCGCTCCGCCCCATTCTCCCGCTTTCCATCACCTCGCCCCATTCTCCCGCTTTCCATCGCCCCACCCCATTGTCCCGCTTTCCATCACCCCGCCCCATCCTCCCACTCTCCATCACCCCGCCCCATTCTCCCTTTTTCCATCACCCCGCCCCATTCTCCCTCTGTCCATCACTCCGCCCCATTCTCCCGCTTTCCATCACCCCGCCCCATTCTCCCCCTTTCCTTCACCACGCCCCATTCTCCCGCTTTCCATCACCCGCCCCATTCTCCCTCTTTCCATCAACCACCCCCATTCTCCCGCTTTCCATCACCCCGCCCCATTCTCCCGCTTTCCATCACCCCGCCCCATTCTCCCGCTTTCTATCACCCCGCCCCATTCTCCCGCTTTCCATCACCCCGCCCCATTCTCCCGCTTTCCATCACCCCACCCTATTCTAACGCTTTCCATCACCCCGCCTCATTCTCCCGCTTTCCATCACCCCGCCCCATTCTCCCTCTTTCCATCACCCCGCCCCATTCTCCCGCTTTCCTTCACCCCGCCCCATTTTACCGCTTCCCATCAACCCGCCCCATTCTCCCGCATTCCATCACCCCGCCCCATTCTCCCGCTTTCCATCACCCCGCCCCATTCTCCCGCTTTCCATCACCCCGCCCCATACTCCCTCCTTCCATCACCCCGCCCCATTCTCCCTCTTTCCAACACCCCGCCCCATTCTCCCGCTTTCCTTCACCCCGCCCCATTCATTCTCCCGCTTTCCATCACCCTGAACCATTCTCCCTCTTTCCATCACCCCGCCCCTTTTCCCCGCTTTCCATCACCCCGCCCCATTCTCCCTCTTTCCATCACCCCGCCCCTTTTCCCCGCTTTCCATCACCCCGCCTCATTCTCCCTCTTTCCATCACTCCGCCCCATTCTCCCACTTCCATCACCCCGCCCTATTCTCCCGCTTTCCATCACCCCGCCCCATTCTCCCTCTTTTCATCACCCCGCCCCATTCTCCCTATTTCCATCACCCCGCCCCATTCTCCTGCTTTCCATCAACCCACCCCATTCTCACGCTTTTTATCACCCCTCCCCATTCTCCCTGTTTCCATCACCCCGCCCCATTCTCCCTCTTTCCATCACCCCGCCCCATTTACCCGCTTTCCATCACTCCGCCCCATTCTCCCGATTCCCATCACCCCGCCCCATTCTCCCGCTTTCCATCACCCCGCCCCATTCTCCCGCTTTCCGTCACCCGCCCCATTCTCCCTCGTTCCATCACCACGCCCCATTCTCCCGCTTTCCATCACCCCGCCCCATTCTCCCGCTTTCCATCACCACGCCTCATTCTCCCCCTTCCCATAACCCCGCCCCATTCTTTCGCTTTCCATCACCCCGCCCCATTCTCCCGATTTCCATCACCCCGCCCCATTCTCCCGCATTTCATCACCCCGGCCCATCCTCCCTACTTCCATCACCCCGCCCCATTCTCCCGCTTTCCATCACCCCGCCCCATCCTCCCTCCTTCCATCACACCGCCCCATTCTCCCGCTTTCCATCACCCTGCCCCATTCTCCTGCTTTCCATCACCCCGCCCCATTCTCCCCTTTCCCATCACACCGCCCCATTCTCCCGCTTTCCATCATCCCGCCCCATTCTTCCGCTTTCCATCACCCTGCCCCATTCTCCCGCTTTCCATCACCCCGCCCCATTCTCCCGCTTTCCATCAAAGTGATGCCTTGGGTAGTCTGGTCCACGCATAATGGGCGTACCACGCATAGTTCAGGCGCTCAAATTTTGAGAACCACATGGAACGAAATGGAAACAGTTGTTGTGGATGTGGAAAATAGTATAATCTAAAGGACTAGCGCAAAAGAAGAGGCATCCAATACAGTGGACCAGTCAAAGTGATGCGTTGGGCAGTCTTGTCAGTATGGGCACCTGTAATGGGCGTACCAGGCATAGTTCAGGCGCTAAAATTTTGAGAACCACATGTAAAGAAATGGAAACAGTTGTTGTGGATGTGGAAAATACTAATCTAATGGATTAGCGCAAAAGAAGATGCATCCAATGCAGTGGACCAGTCAAAGTGATGCGTTGGGCAGGCTGGTCAGTATGCGCACCTATTATGGGCGTACCAGGCATAGTTCAGACGCTCAAATTTTCAGAACCACATGGAACGAAATGGAAACACTTGTTATGGATGTGGAAAATAGTCTTATATAGTGGACTAGCATAAAAGAAGAGGCATCCAATGCAGTCAAAGTGATGCGTTGGGCAGTCTGGTCGGTATGCGTACCTATCATGGGCGTACCAGGCAGAATTCAGGAGCTCAAATTTTGAGAACCATTTGGAACGAAATAGAAAAAATTGTTATGGATGTGGAAAATAGTCTAATCTAGTGGACTAGCACAAAAGAAGAGGCATCCAATGCAGTGGACCAGTCATGTGATGCGTTGGGTAGTCTGGTCAGTATGCGCAACTATAGTTGGCGCAACTACCTGCAAAGTTCAGGAGCTCAAATTTTGAGAACCACATGGAACGAAATGGAAACACTTGTTGTGGATGTGGAAAAGAGTCTAATCTAGTGCAAGTGAAGAGGCATCCAATGCAGTGGAACAGTCATTGTGATGCGATGGGTAGTCTGGTCAGTATGCGCACCTATAATGGGCGTACCACGCAGAATTCAGGCCCTCAAATTTTGAGAACCACATGGAACCACATGGAACGAAATGGAAACAATTGCTGTGGATGTGACAAATAGTCTAATCTAGTGGAATAGCACAAAAGAAGAGGCATCGAATGCAGTGGACCAGTCAAAGTGATGCGTTGGGTAGTCTGGTTAGTATGCGCACCTATAATGGGCGTACCACGCATAGATCAAGCGCTCAAATTTTGAGAACCACATGGAACGAAATGGAAACACTTACCATGGATGTGGAAAATAGTTTAATCTAGTGGACTAGCACAAAAGAATAGGCATCCAATGAAGTGGACCAGTCAAAGTGATGCGTTGGGCAGTCTGGTCAGTATGCGCACCTATAATGGGCGTACCACGCATAGATCAAGCGCTCAAATTTTGAGAACCACATGGAACGAAATGGAAATACTTGTTGTGGATGTGAAAAATAGTCTTATATAGTGGACTAGCATAAAAGAAGAGGCATCCAATGCAGTCAAAGTGATGCGTTGGGCAGTCTGGTCGGTATGCGTACCTATTATGGGCGTACCAGGCAGAGTTCAGGAGCTCAAATTTTGAGAACCATTTGGAACGAAATAGAAAAAATTGTTATGGATGTGGAAAATAGTCTAATCTAGTGGACTAGCACAAAAGAAGAGGCATCCAATGCAGTGGACCAGTCAAAGTGATGCGTTGGGTAGTCTGGTCAGTATGCGCACCTATAATGGGCGTACCACGCATAGTTCAGGCGCTCAAATTTTGAGAACCATATGGAACGAAATGGAAACACTTGTTGTAGATGTAGAAAATAGTCCAATCTAGTAGAATAGCACAAATGAAGAGGCATCCAATGTAGTGGACCAGTCGTGTGATGCGTTGGGTAGTCTAGTCAGTATGCGCAACTATAGTTGGCGCAACTACCTGCAAAGTTCAGGAGCTCAAATTTTGAGAACCACATGGAACGAAATGGAAACACTTGTTGTGGATGTGAAAAAGAGTCTAATCTAGTGCAAGTGAAGAGGCATCCAATGCAGTGGAACAGTCATTGTGATGCGATGGGTAGTCTGGTCAGTATGCGCACCTATAATGGGCGTACCACGCAGAATTCAGGCCCTCAAATTTTGAGAACCACATGGAACCACATGGAACGAAATGGAAACAATTGCTGCGGATGTGAAAAATAGTCTAATCTAATGGAATAGCACAAAAGAAGAGGCATCGAATGCAGTGGACCAGTCAAAGTGATGCGTTGGGTAGTCTGGTTAGTATGCGCACCTATAATGGGCGTACCACGCATAGTTCAGGCACTCAAATTTTGAGAACCACATGGAACGAAATGGAAACACTTACCATGGATGTGGAAAATAGTTTAATCTAGTGGACTAGCACAAATCAAGAGGCATCCAATGCAATGGACCAGTCAAAGTGATGCGCAGGGTACTCTGGTTAGTATGCGCACCTATATCGGCGTACCACGCATAGTTCAGGAGCTCAAATTTTGAGAGCCACATGGAATTTAATGGAACCACTTGTTGTGGACGTGGAAAATAGTCTAATCTAGTGGACTAGCACAAATGAAGAGGCATCCAATGCAGTGGACCAGTAAAAGTGATGCGTTGGGCAGTCTGGTCAGTATGCGCACCTATAATGGGCGTACCACGCAGAGTTCAGGAGCTCAAATTTTGAGAACCATATGGAACGAAGTGGAAAAAATTGTTGTGGATGTGGAAAATAGTTTAATCTAGTTGACTACCACAAAAGAAGAGGCATCCATACAGTGGACCAGTCAAAGTGATGCGCTGGGCAGTCTGGTCAGTATGCGCACCTATAACGGGCGTACAAGGCAGAGTTCAGGAGCTCAAATTTTGAGAGCCACATGGAACGAAGTGGAAATATTTGTTGTGGATGTGGAAAATAGTCTAATCTAGTGGACTAGCACAAAAGAAGAAGCATCCAATGCAGTGGACCAGTCAAAATGAAGCGTTGGGCAGTCTGGTCCGTATGCGCACCTATTATGGGTTTACCAGGCAGAGTTTAGGAGCTCAAAATTTGAGAACCACATGGAACGAAATGGAACAAATTTTTGTGGATGTGGAAAAAAGTATAACCTAGTGGACTAGCACAAAAGAATAGGCATCAAATGCAGTGGACCAGTCAAAGTGATGCGTTGGGCAGTCTGGTCAGTATGCGCACCTATAATGGGCATACCACGCATAGATCAAGCGCTCAAATTTTGAGAACCACATGGAACGAAATGAAAATACTTGTTGTGGATGTGAAAAATAGTCTTATGTAGTGGACTAGCACAAAACAAGAGGCATCCAATGCAGTCAAAGTGATGCGTTGGGCAGTCTGGTCGGTATGCGCACCTATTGTGGGCGTACCAGGCAGAGTTCAGGAGCTCAAATTTTGAGAACCATTTGGAACGAAATGGAAAAAAAATGTTATGGATGTGGAAAATAGTCTAATCTAGTGGAATAGCATAAAAGAAGAGGCATCCAATGCAGTTGACCAGTCAAAGTGATGCGTTGGGTAGTCTGGTCAGTATGCGCACCTATAATGGGCGTACCACGCATACTTCAGGCGCTCAAATTTTGAGAACCACATGGAACGAAATGGAAACATTTGTTGTGGATGTAGAAAATAGTCCAATCTAGTAGAATAGCACAAACGAAGAGGCATCCAATGTAGTGGACCAGTCATGTGATGCGTTGGGTAGTCTGGTCAGTATGCGCAATTATAGTTGGCGTACCTGCAAAGTTCACGAGCTCAAATTTTGAGAACCACATGGAACGAAATGGAAACACTTGTTGTGGATGTGGAAAAGAGTCTTATCTAGTGGACTACTGCAAGTGAAGAGGCATCCAATGCAGTGGACCAGTCAAAGTGATGCGATGGGTAGTCTGGTCAGTATGCGCACCTATAATGGGCGTACCACGCAGAATTCAGGCCCTCAAATTCTGAGAACCACACGGAACCACATGGAACGAAATGGAAAAAATTGCTGTGGATGTGGAAAATAGTCTAATCTAGTGGACTAGCGCAAAAGAAGAGGCATCCAATGCAGTGGACCAGTCAAAGTGATGCGTTGGGTAGTCTGGTTAGTATGCGCATCTATAATGGGCGTACCACGCATAGTTCAGGCGCTCAAATTTTGAGAACCACATGAAACAAAATGGAAACACTTACTATGGATGTGGAAAATAGTCTAATCTAGTGGACTAGCACAAATCAAGAGGCATCCAATGCAGTGGACCAGTCAAAGTGATACGCTGGGTACTCTGGTTAGTATGCGCACCTATAATCGGCGTACCATGCATAGTTCAGGAGCTCAAATATTGAGAGCCATGTGGAATTTAATGGAAACACTTGTTTTGGACATGTAAAATCGTCTAATCTAGAGGACTAGCACAAAATAAGAGGCATCCAATGTATTGGACCAGTCAAAGTGATGCGTTGGGTAGTCTGGTTAGTATGCGCACCTATAATCGGCGTACCACGCAGAGTTCAGGCGCTCAAATTTTGAGAACCACATGGAACGAAGTGGAAAAAAATGTTGTGGATGTGGAAAATAGTCTAATATAGTGGACTAGCACAAAAGAAGAGGCATCCAATGCAGTGGACCTTTCAAAGTGATGCGTTGGGCAGTCTGGTCAGTATGCGCACCTATTATGGGCGTACCAGGCAGAGTTGAGGAGCTCAAAATTTGAGAACCACATGGAACGAAATGGAACAGATTGTTGTGGATGTGGAAAATAGTCTAACCTAGTGGACTAGCACAAAAAAGAGGCATCCAATGTAGTGGACCAGTCAAAGTGATGCGTTGGACAGTGTGATCAGCATGCGCACCAATTATGGGCGTACCAGGCAGAGTTCAGGAGCTCAAATTTTGAGGACCACATGGAACGAAATGGAAACAATTGTTGTGGATGTGGAAAATAGTCTAATCTAGTGGACTAGCACAAAAGAAGAGGCATTCAATGCAGTGGACCAGTCAAAGTGATGCGTTGGGCAGTCTGGTCAGTATGCGCACGTATAATGGACGTACCACGCATAGTTCAGGCGCTCAAATTTTGAGAACCACATGGAACGAAATGGAAACACTTGTTGTGGATGTGGAAAAAAGTCTAATCTAGTGGATTAAAGAAGACGCATCCAATGCAGTGGACCAATCAAAGTGATGCGTTGGGCAGTCTGGTCAGTATGCGCACCTATAATGGGCGTACCACGCATAGTTCAGGCACTCAGTTTTGAGAACCACATGGAACGAAATGGAAACACTTGTTGTGGATGTGGAAAATAGTCTAACCTAGTGGACTAGCACAAAAGAAGAGGCATCCAATGCAGTGGACCAGTCAAAGTGGTGCGTTGGGCAGTCTGGTCAGTATGAGCACCTATAATGGGCGTACCAGGCAGAGTTCAGGCGCTCAAATTTTGAGAACCACATGGAAAGAAATGGAAACCCTTGTTGTGGACGTGGAAAAAAGTCTAATCTAGTGGACTAGCACAAAAGAAGAGGCATCCGATGCAGTGGACCTGTCAAAGTGATGCGTTGGGCAGTCTGGTCAGTATGCGCACCTATAATGGGCGTACCACGCAGAGTTCAGGCGCTCAAATTTTGAGAACCACATGGAACAAAATGGAAACCCTTGTTGTGGACGTGGAAAAGAGTCTAATCTAGTGGACTAGCACAAAAGAAGAGGCATCTGATGCAGTGATGCGTTGGGCAGTCTGGTCAGTATGCGCACCTATAATGGGCGTACCACGCAGAGTTCAGGCGCTCAAATTTTGAGAACCACATGGAACGAAATGGAAACACTTGTTTTGGATGTGGAAAAGAGTCTAATCTAGTGGACTAGTGCAAAAGAAGAGGCATCCAATGCAGCGGACCGGTCAAAGTGATGCGTTGGGCAGTCTGGTCAGTATGCGCACCTATAATGGGCGTACCACGCAGAGTTCAGGCGCTCAAATTTTGAGAACCACATGGAACGAAATGGAAACACTTGTTGTGGATGTGGAAAATAGTATAATCTAGTGGACTAGTGCGAAAGAAGAGGCATCCAATGCAGCGGACCAGTCAAAGTGATGCGTTGGGCAGTCTGGTCAGTGTGCGCACCTATAATGGGCGTACCACGCAGAGTTCAGGCGCTCAAATTTTGAGAACCACATGGAACGAAATGGAAACACTTGTTGTGGATGTGGAAAATAGTCTAACCTAGTGGACTAGCGCGAAAGAAGAGGCATCCAATGCAGCGGACCAGTCAAAGTGATGCGTTGGGCAGTCTGGTCAGTATGCGCACCTATAATGGGCGTACCACGCAGAGTTCAGGCGCTCAAATTTTGAGAACCACATGGAACGAAATGGAAACACTTGTTGTGGATGTGGAAAAAAGTCTAATCTAGTGGACTAGCGTGAAAGAAGAGGCATCCAATGCAGCGGACCAGTCAAAGTGATGCGTTGGGCAGTCTGGTCAGTATGCGCACCTATAATGGGCGTACCACGCAGAGTTCAGGCGCTCAAATTTTGAGAACCACATGGAACGAAATGGAAACACTTGTTGTGGATGTGGAAAAAAGTCTAATCTAGTGGACTAGCGAGAAAAAAGAGGCATCCAATGCAGCGGACCAGTCAAAGTGATGCGTTGGGCAGTCTGGTCAGTATGCGCACCTATAATGGGCGTACCACGCAGAGTTCAGGCGCTCAAATTTTGAGAACCACATGGAACGAAATGGAAACACTTATTGTGGATGTGGAAAATAGTCTAACCTAGTGGACTAGCACAAAAGAAGAGGCATGCAATGCAGCGGACCAGTCAAAGTGATGCGTTGGGCAGTCTGGTCAGTATGAGCACCTATAATGGGCGTACCAGGCAGAGTTCAGGCGCTCAAATTTTGAGAACCACATGGAACGAAATGGAAACACTTGTTGTGGACGTGGAAAATAGTCTAATATAGTGGACTAGCACAAAAGAAGAGGCATCCAATGCAGTGGACCAGTCAAAGTGATGCGTTGGGCAGTCTGGTCAGTATGCGCACCTATAATGGGCGTACCAGGCATAGTTCAGGCGCTCAAATCTTGAGAACCACATGGAACGAAATGGGAACACTTGTTGTGGATGTGGAAAATAGTCTTATCTAGTGGACTAGCGCAAAATTAGAGGCATCCAATGCAGTGGACCAGTCAAAGTGATGCGTTGGGCAGTCTGGTCAGTATGCGCACCTATAATGGGCGTACCAGGCATAGTTCAGGCGCTCAAATCTTCAGAGCCACATGGAACGAGATGGGAACACTTGTTGTGGATGTGGAAAATAGTCTAATCTAGTGGACTAGTGCGAAATAAGAGGCATCCAATGCAGTGGACCAGTCAAAGTGGTGCGTTGGGCAGCCTGGTCAGTATGCGCACCTATAATGGGCGTACCACGCAGAGTTCAGGCGCTCAAATTTTGAGAACCACATGGAACGAAATGGAAACACTTGTTGTGGATGTGGAAAATAGTATAATCTAATGAACTAGCGCAAAATAAGAGGCATCCAATGCAGTGGACCAGTCAAAGTGATGCGTTGGGCAGTCTGGTCAGTATGCGCACCTATAATGGGCGTACCAGGCAGAGTTCAGGCGCTCAAATTTTGAGAACCACATGGAACAATATGGAAATACTTGTTGTGGATGTGGAAAATAGTCTAATCTAGTGGACTAGCGCAAAAGAAGAGGCATCCAATGCAGTGGACCAGTCAAAGTGGTGCATTGGGCAGTCTGGTCAGTATGCGCACCTATAATGGGAGTACCACACAGAATTCAGGCGCTCAAATTTTGAGAACCACATGGAACGAAATGGAAACACTTGTTGTGGATGTGGAAAATAGTATAATCTAGTGGACTAGCGCAAAAGAAGAGGCATCCAATGCAGTGGACCAGTCAAAGTGGTGCGTTGGGCAGTCTGGTATCTGGGCGTACCACGCAGAGTTCAGGCGCTCAAATTTTGAGAACTACATGGAAAAAAATGGAAACACTTGTTGTGGATGTGGAAAATAGTCAAATCTAGTGGACTAGCACAAATAAAGAGGCATCCAATGCAGTGGACCAGTCAAAGTGATGCGTTGGCCAGTCTGGTCAGTATGCGCACCTATAATGGGCGTACCAGGCATAGTTCAGGCGCTCAAATCTTCAGAGCCATATGGAACGAAATGGGAAGACTTGTTGTGGATGTGGAAAATAGTCTAATCTAGTGGACTAGCGCAAAATTAGAGGCATCCAATGCAGTGGACCAGTCAAAGTGATGCGTTGGGCAGTCTGGTCAGTATGCGCACCTATAATGGGCGTACCACGCAGAGTTCAGGCGCTCAAATTTTGAGAACCACATGGAACGAAATGGAAACACTTGTTGTGGATGTGGAAAATAGTCTAATCTAGTGGACTAGCGCGAAAGAAGAGGCATCCAATGCAGCGGACCAGTCAAAGTGATGCGTTGGGCAGTCTGGTCAGTATGCGCACCTATAATGGGCGTACCAGGCATAGTTCAGGCGCTCAAATCTTCAGAGCCACATGGAACGAAATGGAAACACTTGTTGTGGATGTGGAAAATAGTCTAATCTAGTGGACTAGTGCAAAAGAAGAGGCATCCAATGCAGTGGACTAGTCAAAGTGGTGCGTTGGGCAGTCTGGTCAGTATGCGCACCTATAATGGGCGAACCACACAGAATTCAGGCGCTCAAATTTTGAGAACCACATGGAACGAAATGGAAACACGTGTTGTGGATGTGGAAAATAGTCTAATCTAGTGGAATAGCGCAAAAGAAGAGGCATCCAATGCAGTGGACCAGTCAAAGTGGTGCGTTGGGCAGTCTGGTATCTGGGCGTACCACGCAGAGTTCAGGCGCTCAAATTTTGAGAACTACATGGAACAAAATGGAAACACTTGTTGTGGATGTGGAAAATAGTCTAATCTAGTGGACTAGCACAAATGAAGAGGCATCCAATGCAGTGGACCAGTCAAAGTGATGCGTTGGCCAGTCTGGTCAGTATGCGCACCTATAATGGGCGTACCAGGCATAGTTCAGGCACTCAAATCTTCAGAGCCATATGGAACGAAATGGGAACACTTGTTGTGGATGTGGAAAATAGTATAATCTAGTGGACTAGCGCAAAATTAGAGGCATCCAATGCAGTGGACCAGTCAAAGTGATGCGTTGGGCAGTCTGGTCAGTATGCGCACCTATAATGGGCGTACCACGCAGAGTTCAGGCGCTCAAATTTTGAGAACCACATGGAACGAAATGGAAACACTTGTTGTGGATGTGGAAAAGAGTCTAATCTAGTGGACTAGTGCAAATTTTGAGAACCACATGGAACGAAATGGAAACACTTGTTGTGGATGTGGAAAATAGTATAATCTAGTGGACTAGCGCGAAAGAAGAGGCATCCAATGCAGCGGACCAGTCAAAGTGATGCGTTGGGCAGTCTGGTCAGTATGCGCACCTATAATGGGCGTACCACGCAGAGTTCAGTCGCTCAAATTTTGAGAACCACATGGAACGAAATGGAAACACTTGTTGTGGATGTGGAAAATAGTATAATCTAGTGGAGTAGCGCGAAAGAAGAGGCATCCAATGCAGCGGACCAGTCAAAGTGATGCGTTGGGCAGTCTGGTCAGTATGCGCACCTATAATGGGCGTACCACGCAGAGTTCAGGCGCTCAAATTTTGAGAACCACATGGAACGAAATGGAAACACTTGTTGTGGATGTGGAAAATAGTATAATCTAGTGGACTAGCGCGAAAGAAGAGGCATCCAATGCAGCGGACCAGTCAAAGTGGTGCGTTGGGCAGTCTGGTCAGTATGCGCACCTATAATGGGCGTACCACGCAGAGTTCAGGCGCTCAAATTTTGAGAACCACATGGAACGAAATGGAAACACTTGTTGTGGATGTGGAAAATAGTCTAATCTAGTGGAGTAGCGCGGAAAAAGAGGCGTCCAATGCAGCGGACCAGTCAAAGTGATGCGTTGGGCAGTCTGGTCAGTATGCGCACCTATAATGGGCGTACCACGCAGAGTTCAGGCGCTCAAATTTTGAGAACCACATGGAACGAAATGGAAACACTTGTTGTGGACGTGGAAAATATTCTAATCTAGTGGAGTAGGGCGAAAGAAGAGGCGTCCAATGCAGCGGACCAGTCAAAGTGATGCGTTGGGCAGTCTGGTCAGTATGCGCCTATAATGGGCGTACCACGCAGAGTTCAGGCGCTCAAATTTTGAGAACCACATGGAACGAAATGGAAACACTTGTTGTGGATGTGGAAAATAGTCTAATCTAGCCCAGTCAAAGTGATGCGTTGGGCAGTCTGGTCAGTATGCGCACCTATAATGGGCGTACCACGCAGAGTTCAGGCGCTCAAATTTTGAGAACCACATGGAACGAAATGGAAACACTTGTTGTGGATGTGGAAAAGAGTCTAACCTAGTGGACTAGTGCGAAAGAAGAGGCATCCAATGCTGCGGACCAGTCAAAGTGATGCGTTGGGCAGTCTGGTCAGTATGCGCACCTATAATGGGCGTACCACGCAGAGTTCAGGCGCTCAAATTTTGAGAACCACATGGAACGAAATGGAAACACTTGTTGTGGATGTGGAAAAGAGTCTAATCTAGTGGACTAGCGCGAAAGAAGAGGCATCCAATGCAGCGGACCAGTCAAAGTGATGCGCTGGGCAGTCTGGTCAGTATGCGCACCTATAATGGGCGTACCACGCAGAGTTCAGGCGCTCAAATTTTGAGAACCACATGGAACGAAATGGAAACACTTGTTGTGGATGTGGAAAATAGTATAATCTAGTGGACTAGCGCAAAAGAAGAGGCATCCAATGCAGCGGACCAGTCAAAGTGGTGCGTTGGGCAGTCTGGTCAGTATGCGCACCTATAATGGGCGTACCACGCAGAGTTCGGGCGCTCAAATTTTGAGAACCACATGGAACGAAATGGAAACACTTGTTGTGGATGTCGAAAATAGTCTAATCTAGTGGACTAGCGCAAAAGAAGAGGCATCCAATGCAGCGGACCAGTCAAAGTGGTGCGTTGGGCAGTCTGGTCAGTATGCGCACCTATAATGGGCGTACCGCGCAGAGTTCGGGCGCTCACATTTTGAGAACCACATGGAACGAAATGGAAACACTTGTTGTGGATGTGGAAGATAGTATAATCTAGTGGACTAGCGCAAAAGAAGAGGCATCCAATGCAGCGGACCAGTCAAAGTGGTGCGTTGGGCAGTCTGGTCAGTATGCGCACCTATAATGGGCGTACCACGCAGAGTTCGGGCGCTCACATTTTGAGAACCACATGGAACGAAATGGAAACACTTGTTGTGGATGTGGAAGATAGTCTAATCTAGTGGACTAGCACAAAAGAAGAGGCATCCAATGCAGCGGACCAGCCAAAGTGGTGCGTTGGGCAGTCTGGTCAGTATGCGCACCTATAATGGGCGTACCACGCAGAGTTCGGGCGCTCACATTTTGAGAACCACATGGAACGAAATGGAAACACTTGTTGTGGATGTGGAAAATAGTCT
The DNA here is from genome assembly GCA_947471745.1 of Closterium sp. Naga37s-1. Taxonomy (NCBI): domain Eukaryota; kingdom Viridiplantae; phylum Streptophyta; class Zygnematophyceae; order Desmidiales; family Closteriaceae; genus Closterium; species Closterium sp. Naga37s-1. The sequence continues at coordinate 80,019 of CANJKZ010000638.1, read as the reverse complement.
AATCTAGTAGACTAGCGCAAAAGAAGAGGCATCCAATGCAGCGGACCAGCCAAAGTGGTGCGTTGGGCAGTCTGGTCAGTATGCGCACCTATAATGGGCGTACCACGCAGAGTTCGGGCGCTCAAATTTTGAGAACCACATGGAACGAAATGGAAACACTTGTTGTGGATGTGGAAAATAGTCTAATCTAGTAGACTAGCGCAAAAGAAGAGGCATCCAATGCAGCGGACCAGCCAAAGTGGTGCGTTGGGCAGTCTGGTCAGTATGCGCACCTATAATGGGCGTACCACGCAGAGTTCGGGCGCTCAAATTTTGAGAACCACATGGAACGAAATGGAAACACTTGTTGTGGATGTGGAAAATAGTCTAATCTAGTGGACTAGCGCAAAAGAAGAGGCATCCAATGCAGCGGACCAGCCAAAGTGGTGCGTTGGGCAGTCTGGTCAGTATGCGCACCTATAATGGGCGTACCACGCAGAGTTCGGGCGCTCAAATTTTGAGAACCACATGGAACGAAATGGAAACACTTGTTGTGGATGTGGAAAATAGTCTAATCTAGTGGACTAGCGCAAAAGAAGAGGCATCCAATGCAGCGGACCAGCCAAAGTGGTGCGTTGGGCAGTCTGGTCAGTATGCGCACCTATAATGGGCGTACCACGCAGAGTTCGGGCGCTCAAATTTTGAGAACCACATGGAACGAAATGGAAACACTTGTTGTGGATGTGGAAAATAGTCTAATCTAGTGGACTAGCGCAAAAGAAGAGGCATCCAATGCAGCGGACCAGCCAAAGTGGTGCGTTGGGCAGTCTGGTCAGTATGCGCACCTATAATGGGCGTACCACGCAGAGTTCGGGCGCTCAAATTTTGAGAACCACATGGAACGAAATGGAAACACTTGTTGTGGATGTGGAAAATAGTCTAATCTAGTGGACTAGCGCAAAAGAAGAGGCATCCAATGCAGCGGACCAGCCAAAGTGGTGCGTTGGGCAGTCTGGTCAGTATGCGCACCTATAATGGGCGTACCACGCAGAGTTCGGGCGCTCAAATTTTGAGAACCACATGGAACGAAATGGAAACACTTGTTGTGGATGTGGAAAATAGTCTAATCTAGTGGACTAGCGCAAAAGAAGAGGCATCCAATGCAGCGGACCAGTCAAAGTGGTGCGTTGGGCAGTCTGGTCAGTATGCGCACCTATAATGGGCGTACCACGCAGAGTTCGGGCGCTCAAATTTTGAGAACCACATGGAACGAAATGGAAACACTTGTTGTGGATGTGGCAAATAGTCTAATCTAGTGGACTAGCGCAAAAGAAGAGGCATCCAATGCAGCGGACCAGTCAAAGTGGTGCGTTGGGCAGTCTGGTCAGTATGCGCACCTATAATGGGCGTACCACGCAGAGTTCGGGCGCTCAAATTTTGAGAACCACATGGAACGAAATGGAAACACTTGTTGTGGATGTGGAAAATAGTCTAATCTAGTGGACTAGCGCAAAAGAAGAGGCATCCAATGCAGCGGACCAGTCAAAGTGGTGCGTTGGGCAGTCTGGTCAGTATGCGCACCTATAATGGGCGTACCACGCAGAGTTCGGGCGCTCAAATTTTGAGAACCACATGGAACGAAATGGAAACACTTGTTGTGGATGTGGAAAATAGTCTAATCTAGTGGACTAGCGCAAAAGAAGAGGCATCCAATGCAGCGGACCAGTCAAAGTGGTGCGTTGGGCAGCCTGGTCAGTATGCGCACCTATAATGGGCGTACCACGCAGAGTTCAGGCGCTCAAATTTTGAGAACCACATGGAACGAAATGGAAACACTTGTTGTGGATGTGGAAAATAGTCTAATCTAGTAGACTAGCGCAAAAGAAGAGGCATCCAATGCAGTGGACCAGTCAAAGTGGTGCGTTGGGCAGCCTGGTCAGTATCCGCACCTATAATGGGCGTACCACGCAGAGTTCATGCGCTCAAATTTTGAGAACCACATGGAACAAAATGGAAATACTTGTTGTGGATGTGGAAAATAGTCTAATCTAGTGGACTAGTACAAAAGAAGAGGCATCCAATGCAGTGGACCAGTCAAAGTGATGCGTTGGGCAGTCTGGTCAGTATGCGCACCTATAATGGGCGTACCACGCAGAGTTCAGGCGCTCAAATTTTGAGAACCACATGGAACAAAATGGAAATACTTGTTGTGGATGTGGAAAATAGTCTAATCTAGTGGACTAGTACAAAAGAAGAGGCATCCAATGCAGTGGACCAGTCAAAGTGATGCGTTGGGCAGTCTGGTCAGTATGCGCACCTATAATGGGCGTACCACGCAGAGTTCAGGCGCTCAAATTTTGAGAACCACATGGAACGAAATAGAAAGACTTGTTGTGGATGTGGAAAATAGTCCAATCTAGTGGACTAGCGCAAAAAAAGAGGCGTCCAATGCAGTGGACCAGTCAAAGTGGTGCGTTGGGAAGTCTGGTCTCTGGGCGTACCACGCAGAGTTCGGGCGCTCAAATTTTGAGAACCACATGGAACGAAATGGAAACACTTGTTGTGGATGTGGAAAATAGTCTAATCTAGTAGACTAGCGCAAAAGAAGAGGCATCCAATGCAGCGGACCAGCCAAAGTGGTGCGTTGGGCAGTCTGGTCAGTATGCGCACCTATAATGGGCGTACCACGCAGAGTTCGGGCGCTCAAATTTTGAGAACCACATGGAACGAAATGGAAACACTTGTTGTGGATGTGGAAAATAGTCTAATCTAGTAGACTAGCGCAAAAGAAGAGGCATCCAATGCAGCGGACCAGCCAAAGTGGTGCGTTGGGCAGTCTGGTCAGTATGCGCACCTATAATGGGCGTACCACGCAGAGTTCGGGCGCTCAAATTTTGAGAACCACATGGAACGAAATGGAAACACTTGTTGTGGATGTGGAAAATAGTCTAATCTAGTGGACTAGCGCAAAAGAAGAGGCATCCAATGCAGCGGACCAGTCAAAGTGGTGCGTTGGGCAGTCTGGTCAGTATGCGCACCTATAATGGGCGTACCACGCAGAGTTCGGGCGCTCAAATTTTGAGAACCACATGGAACGAAATGGAAACACTTGTTGTGGATGTGGAAAATAGTCTAATCTAGTGGACTAGCGCAAAAGAAGAGGCATCCAATGCAGCGGACCAGTCAAAGTGGTGCGTTGGGCAGCCTGGTCAGTATCCGCACCTATAATGGGCGTACCACGCAGAGTTCAGGCGCTCAAATTTTGCCTGGTCCAGGAGCTTGCCTGGTCCAGGAGCTTGCCTGGTCCAGGAGCTTGCCTGGTCCAAGAGCTTGCCTGGTCCAAGAGCTTGCCTGGTCCAGGAGCTTGCCTGGTCCAAGAGCTTGCCTGGTCCAGGAGGTTGCCTGGTCCAGGAGCTTGCCTGGTCCAGGGGCGTGCCTGGTCCACGAGCTTGCCTGGTCCAGGAGCTTGCCTGGTCTAGGAGCTTGCCTGGTCTAGGAGCTTGCCTAGTCCAGGAGAGTGCCTGGTCCAGGAGCTTGCCTGGTCCAGGAGCTTGCCTGGTCCAGGAGCTTGCCTGGTCCAGGAGCTTGCCTGTTCCAGGAGCGTGCCTGGTCCAGGAGCTTGCCAGGTCCAGGAGCTTGCGTGGTCCAGAAGCTTGCCTGGTCCAGGAACTTGCTTGGTCCAGGAGCTTTCCTGGTCCAAGAGCTTGCCTGGTCCAGGAGCTTGCCTGGTCCAGGAGCCTGCATGTTCCAAGAGCTTGCCTGGTCCAGGAGGTTGCCTGGTCCAAGAGCTTGCCTGGTCCAGGAGCGTGCCTGGTCCAAGAGCTTGCCTGGTCCAGAAGCTTGCCTGGTCCAGGAGCTTGCCTGGTCCAGGAGCTTGCCTTGTCCAGGAGCTTGCCTGGTCCAGGAGCATGCCTGGTCCAAGAGCTTGCCTGGTCCAGCAGCTTGCCTGGTCCAGGAGCTTGCATGGTCCATGAGCTTGCCTGGTCCAGGAGCTTGCCTGGTCCAGGAGCTTGCCTGGTCCAAGAGCTTGCCTGGTCCAAGAGCTTGCCTGGTCCAGGAGCTTGCCTGGTCCAAGAGCTTGCCTGGTCCAAGAGCTTGCCTGGTCCAGGAGCTTGCCTGGTCCAGGAGCTTGCCTGGTCCAGGAGCTTGCCTGGTCCAGGAGCTTGCCTGGTCTAGGAGCATGCCTAGTCCAGGAGCTTGCCTGGTCCAGGAGCTTGCCTGGTCCAGGAGCTTTCCTGGTCCAAGAGATTGCCTGGTCCAGGAGCTTGCCTGGTCAGGAGCTTGCCTAGTCCAAGAGCTTGCCTGGTCCAGAAGCTTGCCTGGTCCAGGAGCTTGCCTGGTCCAGGAGCTTGCATGGTCCATGACCTTGCCTGGTCCAGGAGCTTGTCTGGTCCAGGAGCTTGCCTGGTCCAGGAGCTTGCCTGGTCCAGGATCTTGCCTGGTCCAGCAGCTTGCCTGGTCCAAGAGCGTGCGAGGTCCAAAAGCTTGCCTGGTCCAGGAGCTTGACTGGTCCAAGAGCTTGCCTGGTCCAGGAGCTTGCCTGGTCCAGTATTGTGCCTGGTCCAGGAGCTTGCCTGGTCCAGGAGCTTGCCTGGTCCTGGAGCTTGCCTGGTCCAGGAGCTTGCCTGGTCCAGGAGCTTGCCTGGTCCAGGAGCTTGCCTGGTCCAAGAGCTTGCCTGGTCCAGGAGCTTGCCTGGTCCAGGAGCGTGCCTGGTCCAGGAGCTTGCCTGGTCCAGGAGCTTGCCTGGTCCAGGAGCTTGCCTGGTCCAAGAGCTTGCCCGGTCCAGGAGCTTGCCTGGTCCAGGAGCTTTCCTGGTCCAGGAGCTTGCCTGGTCCTGGAGCTTGCCTGGTCCAGGAGCTTGCCTGGTCTAGGAGCTTGCCTGGTCAAGGAGCTTGCCTGGTCCAGGAGCTTGCCTAGTGCAGGAGCTTGCCAGGTCTAGGAGCTTGCCTGGTCCAGGAGCGTGCCTGGTCCAGGAGCGTGCCTGGTCCAGGAGCTTGCCTGTTCCAGGAGCGTGCCTGGTCCAGGAGCTTGCCAGGTCCAGGAGCTTGCTTGGTCCAGGAGCTTACCTGGTCCAGGAGCTTGCCTAGTCCAGGAGCTTGCCTGTTCCAGGAGCTTGCATGTTCCAGGAGCTTGCCTGGTCCAGGAGCTTGCCTAGGCCAAGAGCTTGCCTGGTCCAGGAGCGTGCCTGGTCCAAGAGCTTGCCTGGTCCAGGAGCTTGCCTGGTCCAGGAGCTTGCCTGGTCCAAGAGCTTGCCTGGTCCAAGAGCTTGCCTGGTCCAGGAGCTTGCCTGGTCCAAGAGCTTGCCTGGTCCAAGAGCTTGCCTGGTCCAGGAGCTTGCCTGGTCCAGGAGCTTGCCTGGTCCAGGAGCTTGCCTGGTCCAAGAGCATGCCTAGTCCAGGAGCTTGCCTGGTCCAGGAGCTTTCCCGGTCCAAGAGTTTGCCTGGTCCAGGATCTTGCCTGGTCCAGGAGCTTGCCTAGTCCAGGAGCTTGCCTGGTCCAGAAGCTTGCCTGGTCCAGGAGCAAGCCTGGTCCAGGAGCTTGCCTGGTCCAGGAGCGTGCCTGGTACACGAGCTTGCCTGGTCCAGGAGCTTGCTTGGTCCAGGAGCATGCCTGGTCTAGGAGCTTGCCTGGTCCAGGACCGTGCCTGGTCCAGGAGCTTGCCTGGTCCAGGAGCTTGCCTGGTCCAGGACCTTGACTGGTCCAAGAGCTTGCCTGGTCCAGGAGCTTGCCTGGTCCAGTATTGTGCCTGGTCCAGGAGCTTGCCTGGTCCAGGAGCTTGCCTGGTCCTGGAGCTTGCCTGGTCCAGGAGCTTGCCTGGTCCAGGAGCTTGCCTGGTCCAGGAGCTTGCCTGGTCCAAGAGCTTGCCTGGTCGAGGAGCTTGCCTGGTCCAGGAGCGTGCCTGGTCCAGGAGCTTGCCTGGTCCAGGAGCTTGCCTGGTCCAGGAGCTTGCCTGGTCCAAGAGCTTGCCCGGTCCAGGAGCTTGCCTGGTCCAGGAGCTTTCCTGGTCCAGGAGCTTGCCTGGTCCTGGAGCTTGCCTGGTCCAGGAGCTTGCCTGGTCCAGGAGCTTGCCTGGTCAAGGAGCTTGCCTGGTCCAGGAGCTTGCCTAGTCCAGGAGCTGGCCAGGTCTAGGAGCTTGCCTGGTCCAGGAGCGTGCCTGGTCCAGGAGCGTGCCTGGTCCAGGAGCTTGCCTGTTCCAGGAGCGTGCCTGGTCCAGGAGCTTGCCAGGTCCAGGAGCTTGCTTGGTCCAGAAGCTTACCTGGTCCAGGAGCTTTCCTAGTCCAAGAGCTTGCCTGGTCCAAGAGCTTGCCTGGTCCAGGAGCTTGCATGTTCCAGGAGCTTGCCTGGTCCAGGAGCTTGCCTGGTCCAAGAGCTTGCCTGGTCCAGGAGCGTGCCTTTTCCAAGAGCTTGCCTGGTCCAGGAGCTTGCCTGGTCCAGGAGCTTGCCTGGTCCAAGAGCTTGCCTGGTCCAAGAGCTTGCCTGGTCCAGGAGCTTGCTTGGTCCAGGAGCTTGCCTGGTCCAGGAGCTTGCTTGGTCCAGGAGCTTGCCTGGTCCAGGAGCATGCCTAGTCCAGGAGCTTGCCTGGTCCAGGAGCTTGCCTGGTCCAGGAGCTTTCCTGGTCCAGGAGCATGCCTAGTCCAGGAGCTTGCCTGGTCCAGGAGCTTGCTTGGTCCAGGAGCTTGCCAGGTCCAGGAGCATGCCTAGTCTAGGAGCATGCCTGGTCCAGGAGCTTGCCTGGTCCAGGAGCTTTCCTGGTCCAAGAGTTTGCCTGGTCCAGGATCTTGCCTGGTCCAGGAGCTTGCCTAGTCCAGGAGCTTGCCTGGTCCAGAAGCTTGCCTGGTCAAGGAGCAAGCCTGGTCCAGGACCTTGCCTGGTCCAGGAGCGTGCCTGGTACACGAGCTTGCCTGGTCCAAGAGCTTGCTTGGTCCAGGAGCATGCCTGGTCTAGGAGCTTGCCTGGTCCAGGACCATGCCTGGTCCAGGAGCTTGCCTGGTCTTGGAGCTTGCCTTGTCCAGGAGCTTGCCTGGTCCAAGAGCTTGCCTTGTCCAGAAGTGTGCCTGGTCCAGGAGTGTGCCTGGTCCAGGAGTGTGCCTGGTCCAGGAGCTTGCTTGGTCCAGGAGCCTGCCTGGTCCAAGAGCTTGCCTGGTCCAGGACCTTGCCTGGTCCAAGAGCTTGCCTGGTCAAAGAGCTTGCCTGGTCCAGGAGCTTGCCTGGTCCAAGAGCTTGCCTGGTCCAAGACCTAGCCTGGTCCAGGAGCTTGCCTGGTCCCGGAGCTTGCCTGGTCCAGGAGCATGCCTGGTCCAGCAGCTTGCCTGGTCCAGCAGCTTGCCTAGTCCAGGAGCATGCCTGGTCCAGGAGCTTGCCTGGTCCAGGAGCTTGCCTTGTCCAAAAGCTTGCCTGGTCCAAGGGCTTGCCTGGTCCAAGAGCTTGCCTGGTCCAGGAGCTTGCCTGGTCCAAGAGCTTGCCTGGTCCAGGAGCTTGCCTGGTCCAAGAGCTTGCCTGGTCCAAGAGCTCGCCTGGTCCAGGAGCTTGCCTGGTTCAAGAGCTTGCCTGGTCCAGTAGCTGGCCTGGTCCACGAGCTTGCCTGGTCCAGGAGCTTGCCTGGTCCAGGAGCTTGCCTGGTCTATGAGCTTGCCTGGTCCAGGAGCTTGCCTGGTCCAGGAGCTTGCCTGGTCCAGGAGCTTGCCTGGTCCAGGATCTTGCCTGTTCTGGAGCTTGCCTGGTCCAGGAGCTTGCGTGGTCCAGGAGCTTGCCTGGTCCAGGAGCACGCCTGGTCCAGGATCTTGCCTGGTCCAGGATCTTCCCTGGTCCAGGAGCGTGCCTGGTCCAAGAGCTTGCCTGGTCCTGGAGCTTGCCTGGTCCAGGAGCTTGCCTGGTCCAAGAGCTCACCCCGCCCCATTCTCCCGCTTTCCATCACCCCGCCCCATTCTCCCACTTTCCATCACCCCGCCCCATTCTCCCACTTTCCATCACCCCGTCCCATTCTCCCTCCTTCAATCACCCCGCCCCATTCTTCTTCCTTCCATCACCCCGCCCCATTCTCCCGCTTTTCATCACCTCGCCCCATTCTCCCGCTTTCCATCACCCCGCCTCATTCTCCCGCTTTCCATCACCCCGCCCCATTCTCCCACTTTCCATCACCCCGCCCCATTCTCCCGCTTTCCATCACCCCGCCCCATTCTCCCGCTTTCCATAACACCACCCCATTCTCCTGCTTTCCATCACCCCGCCCCATTCTCCCGCTTTCCATCACCCGGCCCCATTCTCCCGCTTTCCATCACCCCACCCCATTCTCCCGCTTTCCATCACCCCGCCCCGTTCTCCCGCTTTCCATCACCCCGCCCCATTCTCCCGCTTTCCATCACCCCACCCCATTCTCCCGCTTTCCATCACCCCGCCCCATTCTCCCGCTTTCCATCACCCGGCCCCATTCTCCCGCTTTCCATCACCCCGCCCCATTCTCCCGCTTTCCATCGCCCCGCCCCGTTCTCCCGCTTTCCATCACCCCGCCCCATTCTCCCTCCTTCCACCACCCCGCCCCATTCTCACGCTTTCCATCACCCCGCCCCATTCTCCCGCTTTCCATCACCCCGCCCCATTCTCCTGCTTTCCATCACCCCGCCCCATTCTCCCGCTTTCCATCACCCCGCCCCATTCTCCCTCCTTCCATCACCCCGCCCCATTCTCCCTCCTTCCATCACCCCGCCCCATTCTCCCGCCTTTCACCACCTCGCCCCATTCTCCCGCTTTCCATCACCCCGCCCCATTCTCCCGCTTTCCATAACACCACCCCATTCTCCTGCTTTCCATCACCCCGCCCCATTCTCCCGCTTTCCATCACCCGGCCCCATTCTCCCGCTTTCCATCACCCCACCCCATTCTCCCGCTTTCCATCACCCCGCCCCGTTCTCCCGCTTTCCATCACCCCGCCCCATTCTCCCGCTTTCCATCACCCCACCCCATTCTCCCGCTTTCCATCACCCCGCCCCATTCTCCCGCTTTCCATCACCCGGCCCCATTCTCCCGCTTTCCATCACCCCGCCCCATTCTCCCGCTTTCCATCGCCCCGCCCCGTTCTCCCGCTTTCCATCACCCCGCCCTATTCTCCCTCCTTCCACCACCCCGCCCCATTCTCACGCTTTCCATCACCCCGCCCCATTCTCCCGCTTTCCATCACCCCGCCCCATTCTCCTGCTTTCCATCACCCCGCCCCATTCTCCCGCTTTCCATCACCCCGCCCCATTCTCCCTCCTTCCATCACCCCGCCCCATTCTCCCTCCTTCCATCACCCCGCCCCATTCTCCCGCCTTTCACCACCTCGCCCCATTCTCCCGCTTTCCATCACCCCGCCTCATTCTCCCGCTTTCCATCACCCCGCCCCATTCTCCCGCTTTCCATCACCCCGCCCCATTCTCCCGCTTTCCATCACCCCGCCCCATTCTCCCGCTTTCCATCACCCCGCCCCATTCTCCCTCCTTCCATCACCCCGCCCCATTCTCCCGATTTCCATCACCCCGCCCCATTCTCTCTCCTTCCATCACCCCGCCCCATTCTCCCGCTTTCCATCACCCCGCCCCATTCTCCCGCTTTCCATCACCCCGCCCCATTCTCTCGCTATCCATCACCCCGCCGCATTCTCCCTCCTTCCATCACCCCGCCCCATTCTCCCTCCTTACATCACCCCGCCCCATTCTCCCGCTTTTCATCACCCCGCCCCATTCTCCCGCTTTCCATCACCCCGCCCCATTCTCCCGCTTTCCATCACCCCGCCCCATTCTCCCGCTTTCCATCACCCCGACCCATTCTCCCGCTTTCCATCACCCCGCCCCATTCTCCCGCTTTCCATCACCCCGCCCCATTCTTCCTCTTCCCATCACCCCGCCCCATTCTCCCTACACCCAAGACACGACAACAGGCTGCGCCTCTTACATTCACACCTCTTTCTGTCCCTCTATCCTTCTCCCATCAGCTATATTCCTCCACGCACACACTCACACGACCCACTTGCGTCAACAGTCATGGCACACCCACACATGCACTGAACCCATTGCATACACTGCCATCATGTCTTCATAAACCATGCATCGCCGTCATACCATCAAAGACTATGCAAATGCCCACTAGCAACCACCATCCTGCACCAAGCCCTCATGTGACACCACATACTTGACGCCACTGGCATGAGCGCACGCGAGGGCACGTCGGTGATAGAATTTTGTCACTACAGCCCCGAGTTAGTGCGCGCGTTGCCTAGGCGGGTTTACATTCATACAAAAGAATAATAGCAAATCCCACGCATATCTATTTTCACCCTGCGTCCCTTCCTGCCATTTCCCTGCCTAGCATTTTCCCCTGTGATATGCCATCTGTGTTCCGTGCGGGCCTCAACTCCCAAGAGCGCGCCACAGGAAACAAGAAAATATTAATTTCTGGTGGGACAACAACCAACGACTATCTAATGCTGTTCTTAGTTATTTTTATGACTAAGAAAAAATTAGAATAGGTTTGTGGTGTTGTTTCTGATAGGCGTATGGAAAAGCATCGAACGACCTGAATGTTGTTGCATATTCAGGTGGCCCATGCTCAAATACACCTACCAGAGCAATTTCAGCTTGGTTCGTGCGCACCCAAAAGTTCGACGCCTGCGATGACGGCTGTGCCGGCCGACAAGTGGTAACGAAGTGCATGAATCCTCATAGGCGTAGGGAAAAGCATCGAACGACCTGAATGTTGTTGCATATTTGGGTGACCTATGCTCAAATACACCTACCGGAGCAATTCCAGCTTGATTCGTGCGCACCAAAAAATTCGGCGCCGGCGATGACGGCTGTGCCTGCCGACAAATGGTAACGAAGTGCATGAATCCTCATAAGCGTAGGGAAAAGCATCGAACGACATGAATGTTGTTGCATATTCAGGTGGCCCATGCTGAAATACACCTACCAGAACAATTCCAGCTTGGTTCGTGCGCACAGAAAAGTTCGGCGCCTGCGATGACGGCTGTGCCTGCCGACAAATAGTAACGAAGTGCATGAATCCTCATAGGCGTAGGGAAAAGCATCGTACGACCTGAATGTTGTTGCATATTCGGATGGCCCATGCTCAAATACACCTACCAGATCAATTCCAGCTTGGTTCGTGCGCACAGAAAAGTTCGGCGCCTGCGCTGACGGCTGTGTCTACCGACAAATGGTAACGAAGTGCATGAATCCTCATAGGCGTAGGGAAAAGCCTCGAACGACCTGAATGTTGTTGCATATTCGGGTGGCCAATGCTCAAATACACCAACCAGAGCAATTCCAGCTTGGTTCGTGCGCACGGAAAAGTTCGGCGCCTGCGCTGACGGCATGAAGCCGATGCATGAATGGATACATCGACACGGATCGGCATGAAGCTGATGCACCAATGGGTGCATCGGCGTGCGTCGGCATGGTGCCGATGCACTAATGGGTCCATCGGCCCACAACAACATGGTTCCGATGCACCAATGGATGCATCGGCGCACGTCGGCACGATGCCGATGCTCCAAGGATGCATCGGCGTCCATCAGCATGGTACTAATGCACCAAAGCATGCATCGGCGCGCGTCAGCATGGTACTGATGCACCAATGGATCCATCGGCACGCATCGGCATGGCGCTGATGCACCAATGTGTGCATCGTCATGCGTAGGTATTGTGCCGATGCACCAATGGATACATCGATGCGGATTGGACGCCGACGACGCCGGTAACAAGCAGAACCGGACGAGCACGGGCGGCTACGTGTTCGTCTACGGAGGGGCCGCGGTCTCCTGGTCAAGCCAGCGCATCAAGTGCGCGACGTTGTCGTCGACCGAGTCGGAGTACGTGGCGGCCACGGAAGCCGGGAAGGAGGGACGCCGACTTCGCTTCCTCCTCGCAGAGTTCCAGCAGCTGGATGCTGGGAAGCCGACCGTCCTCCGGGTGGACAACAAGTCGGCCATCACGGTCGCCGAGGGCATGGGGTTGACGGGCAACCTCAACCACATGGAGCGGCGACAGGCCTGGCTGCAGCACATGGCGAAGCGCGGGAAGTTCTCGCTGCAGTACATCCCGACCGCTGAGCAGCCGGCCGACTTCCTGCAGTACATTCCAATCGTACATGGTACCTGCGGTACAAGCGCACACACATACCAAACTGACAAGCGCATTACATATGTTTGTAAAGATGCAGTAAGTACCATATTCTTGCCAGTCCAATAGATTAGGCCTTCTACTTCAACAAAACTAGGTTCTAACTTTTTGATCCACATAATTTGGGAGACTTCAGAGTTTTGGCTCCACCTTGTACCTACACACAAGCATGCATACTGACCGAACCGAACAACGCATTACTTTCTCCGTAGAAATACAAAGAGTACCATATATTTTTCCCCCTCTAGATTACACATTTCCCCACCGCCTAACCAGGTTCTAAACTTTTGGATCTATGTACTTTGGCAGATATAGGCATTCCAATCGTACATGGTACCTGCAGTGCAAGCGCGTATACCTACCAAACTGACCAGCGTATTACATATGTTTGTAGAGATGCAATTAGTACCATATTCTTGCCAGCCCACTAGATTAGGTCTTCTACTTCAACAAAACTAGGCTCTAACCTTTTCGATCCACATAATTTGGGAGATTTCAAAGTTCTAGCTCCACCGTGTACCTGCACACAAGCGTGCATACTGACCGAACCGAACAACGCATTTCTTTCTCCGTAGAAATACAAAGAGTACAATATATTTTTCTTTTCTCCTCTAGATTACACATTTCCCCGTCGCCCAACTAGGTTCTAACCTTTTGGATCTATGTAATTTGGCAGACATAGGCATTCCAATCGTACATGGTACCTGCAGTACAAGCGCACACACATACCAAACTGACAAGCGCATTGCATATGTTTGTAGAGATGCAGTTAGTACCATATTCTTACCAGTCCACTAGATTAGGCCTTCTACTTCAACAAAACTAGGTTCTAACCTTTTCAATCCACATAATTTGGGAGATTTCAGAGTTCAGGCTCCACCTTGTACCTACACACAAGCGTGTATACTGACCGAACTGAACAACGCATTACTTTCTCCTTAGAAATACAAAGAGTTTCCCCCTCTAGATTACACATTTTTCCCCCTCTAGATTACACATTTTTCCCCCTCTAGATTACACATTTCCCCACCGCCCAACCAGGTTCTAACATTTTGGATCTATGTAATTTAGCAGATATAGGCATTCCAATCGTACATGGTACCTGCAGTACAAGCGCGCATACCTACCAAACTGACCAGCGCATTACATATGTTTGTAGGGATACAGTTAGTACCATATTCTTGCCAGTCCACTAGATAAGGCCTTCTACTTCAACAAAACTAGGTTCTAACCATTTTGGTCCACATAATTAGGAAGATTTCGAAGTTCTGGCTCCACCTTGTACCTGCACACAAGCGTGCATACTGACCGAACCGAACAACGCATTTCTTTCTCCGTAGAAATACAAAGAGAACCATATATTTTTCCCTTTTCCTCTAGATTACACATTTCCCCACTGCCCAACTAGGTTCTAACCTTTTGGATGTATGTAATTTAGCAAATATAGGCATTCCAATCGTACATGGTACCTGTGGAACAAGCGAATGGGGCGGGTTGATGGAAAGCGGGAGAATGGGGCGGGGTGATGGAAAGCGGGAGAATGGGGTTGGGTGATGGAAAGAGGGAGAATGGGGCAGGGTGATGGAAAGCGAGAGAATGGGGCGGGGTGATGGAAAGCGGGAGAATGGGGCGGGGAGATTGAAAGTGAGAGAATGGTGCGGGGTGATGGAAAGTGGGAGAATGGGGCGGGGTGATGGAAAGAGGGAGAATGGGGCGGGGTGATGGAAAGTGGGAGAATGGGGCGGGGTGATGGAAAGCGGGGGAATGGGGCGGGGTGATGGAAAGCGGGAGAATGGGGCGGGGTGATGGAAAGCGGGAGAATGGGGCGGGCGAGGTGATGGAAAGCGGGAGAATGGGGCGGGGTGATGGAAAGCGGGAGAATGGGGCGGGGTGATGGAAAGCGGGAGAATGGGGCGGGGTGATGGAAAGCGGGAGAATGGGGCGGGGTGATGGAAAGCGGGAGAATGGGGCGGGGTGATGGAAAGCGGGAGAATGGGGCGGGGTGATGGAAAGCAGGAAAATGGGGCGGGGTGATGGAAAGCGGGAGAATGGGGCGGGGTGATGGAAGGAGGGAGAATGGGGCGGGGTGATGGAAGGAGGGAGAATCGGGCGGGGTGATGGAAAGCGGGAGAATGGGGCGGGGTGATGGAAAGCGGGAGAATGGGGTGGGGTGATGGAAAGCGGGAGAATGGGGCCGAGTGATGGAAAGCGGGAGAATGGGGCGGGGTGATGGAAAGCGGGAGAATGGGGCGGGGTGATGGAAAGCGGGAGAAGGGGCGGGGTGATGAAAAGCGGGAGAATGGGGCGGTGTGATGGAAAGCGGGAGAATGGGGCGGGGTGATGGAAATCGGGAGAATGGGGCGGGGTGATGGAAAGCGGGAGAATGGGGCGGGGTGATGGAAAGCGGGAGAATGGGGCCGGGTGATGGAAAGCGGGAGAATGGGGCGGGATGATGGAAAGCGGGAGAATGGGGCGGGGTGATGGAAAGCGGGAGAATGGGGCGGGGTGATGGGAAGCAGGAGAATGGGGCGGTGTGATGGAAAGCGGGAGAATGGGGCGGGGTGATGGAAAGCGGGAGAATGGCGCGGGGTGATGGAAAGCTGGAGAATGGGGCGGGGTGATGGAAGGAGGGAGAATGTGGCGGGGTGATGGAAAGCGGGAGAATGTGGCGGGGTGATGGAAAGCGGGAGAATGGGGCGGGGTGATGGAAAGCGGGAGAATGGGGCCGGGTGATGGAAAGCGGGAGAATGGGGCGGGGTGATGGAAAGCGGGAGAATGGGGCGGGGTGATGGAAAGCGGGAGAATGCGGTGGGGTGATGGAAAGCGGAAGCATGGGGCGGGGTGATGGAAAGCGGGAGAATGGGGCGGGGTGATGGAAAGCGGGAGAATGGGGCAGGGTGATGGAAAGCAGGAGAATGGGGCATGGTGATGGAAAGCGGGAGAATGGGGCAGGGTGATGGAAGAAGGGAGAATGGGGCGGGGTGATGGAAAGCGGGAGAATGGCGCGGGGTGATGGAAAGCTGGAGAATGGGACGGGTTGATGGAAAGCGGGAGAATGGGGCGGGGTGATGGAAAGCAGGAGAATGAGGCGGGGTGATGGAAAGCGGGAGAATGGGGCGGGGTGATGGAAAGCGGGAGAATGGGGCGGGGTGATGGAAGGAGGGAGAATGGGGCGGGGTGATGGAAGGAGGAAGAGTGGGGCGGGGTGATGGAAAGCGGGAGAATGGGGCGGGGTGATGGAAAGCGGGAGAATGGGGCGGGCGAGGTGATGGAAAGCGGGAGAATGGGGCGGGGTGATGGAAAGCGGGAGAATGGGGCGGGGTGATGGAAAGCGGGAGAATGGGGCGGGGTGATGGAAAGCGGGAGAATGGGGCGGGGTGATGGAAAGCGGGAGAATGGGGCGGGGTGATGGAAAGCGGGAGAATGGGGCGGGGTGATGGAAAGCAGGAAAATGGGGCGGGGTGATGGAAAGCGGGAGAATGGGGCGGGGTGATGGAAGGAGGGAGAATGGGGCGGGGTGATGGAAGGAGGGAGAATCGGGCGGGGTGATGGAAAGCGGGAGAATGGGGCGGGGTGATGGAAAGCGGGAGAATGGGGTGGGGTGATGGAAAGCGGGAGAATGGGGCCGAGTGATGGAAAGCGGGAGAATGGGGCGGGGTGATGGAAAGCGGGAGAATGGGGCGGGGTGATGGAAAGCGGGAGAAGGGGCGGGGTGATGAAAAGCGGGAGAATGGGGCGGTGTGATGGAAAGCGGGAGAATGGGGCGGGGTGATGGAAATCGGGAGAATGGGGCGGGGTGATGGAAAGCGGGAGAATGGGGCGGGGTGATGGAAAGCGGGAGAATGGGGCCGGGTGATGGAAAGCGGGAGAATGGGGCGGGATGATGGAAAGCGGGAGAATGGGGCGGGGTGATGGAAAGCGGGAGAATGGGGCGGGGTGATGGGAAGCAGGAGAATGGGGCGGTGTGATGGAAAGCGGGAGAATGGGGCGGGGTGATGGAAAGCGGGAGAATGGCGCGGGGTGATGGAAAGCTGGAGAATGGGGCGGGGTGATGGAAGGAGGGAGAATGTGGCGGGGTGATGGAAAGCGGGAGAATGTGGCGGGGTGATGGAAAGCGGGAGAATGGGGCGGGGTGATGGAAAGCGGGAGAATGGGGCCGGGTGATGGAAAGCGGGAGAATGGGGCGGGGTGATGGAAAGCGGGAGAATGGGGCGGGGTGATGGAAAGCGGGAGAATGCGGTGGGGTGATGGAAAGCGGAAGCATGGGGCGGGGTGATGGAAAGCGGGAGAATGGGGCGGGGTGATGGAAAGCGGGAGAATGGGGCAGGGTGATGGAAAGCAGGAGAATGGGGCATGGTGATGGAAAGCGGGAGAATGGGGCAGGGTGATGGAAGAAGGGAGAATGGGGCGGGGTGATGGAAAGCGGGAGAATGGCGCGGGGTGATGGAAAGCTGGAGAATGGGACGGGTTGATGGAAAGCGGGAGAATGGGGCGGGGTGATGGAAAGCAGGAGAATGAGGCGGGGTGATGGAAAGCGGGAGAATGGGGCGGGGTGATGGAAAGCGGGAGAATGGGGCGGGGTGATGGAAGGAGGGAGAATGGGGCGGGGTGATGGAAGGAGGAAGAGTGGGGCGGGGTGATGGAAAGCGGGAGAATGGGGCGGGGTGATGGAAAGTGGGAGAATGGGGCGGGGTGATGGAAGGAGGGAGAATGGGGCGGGGTGATGGAAAGCGGGAGAATGGGGCGGGGTGATGGAAAGCGGGAGAATGGGGCGGGGTGATGGAATGCGGGAGAATGGGGCGGGGTGATGGAAAGCGGGAGAATGTGGCCGGGTGATGGAAAGCGGGAGAATGGGGCGGGGTGATGGAAAGTGGGAGAATGGGGCGGGGTGATGGAAAGCGGGAGAATGGGGCGGGGTGATGGAAAGCGGGAGAATGGGGCGGGGTGATGGAAAGCGGGAGAATGGGGCGGGGTGATGGAAGGCGGGAGAATGGGGCGGGGTGATGGAAGGCGGGAGAATAGGGTGGGGTGATGGAAAGCGGAAGAATGGGGCGGGGTGATGGAAAGCGGAAGAATGGGGCGGGGTGATGGAAAGCGGGAGAATGGGGCGGGGTGATGGAAAGCGGGAGAATGGGGCGGGGTGATGGAAAGCCGGAGAATGGGGCATGGTGATGGAAACCGGGAGAATGGGGCAGGGTGATGGAAGAAGGGAGAATGGGGCGGGGTGATGGAAAACGGAAGAATGGGGCGGGGTGATGGAAGGAGGAAGAATGGGGCGGGGTGATGAAAGGAGGGGGAATGGGGCGGGGTAATGGAAGGAGGGAGAATGGGGCGGGGTGATGGAAAGCGGGAGAATGGGGCGGGGTGATGGAAAGCGGGAGAATGGGGTGGGGCGATGGAAGGAGGGAGAATGGGGCTGGGTGATGGAAAGCGGGAGAATGGGGCGGGGTGATGGAAGGAGGGAGAATGGGGCGGGGCAATGGAAGGAGGGAGAATGGGGCGGGGTGATGGAAAGCGGGAGAATGGGGCGGGGTGATGGAATGCGGGAGAATGGGGCGGGGCGATGGAAGGAGGGAGAATGGGGCTGGGTGATGGAAAGCGGGAGAATGGGGTGGGGTGATGGAAGGAGGGAGAATGGGGCGGGGCAATGGAAGGAGGGAGAATGGGGCGGGGTGACGGAAAGCGGGAGAATGGGGCGGGGTGATGGAAAGCGGGAGAATGGGGCGGGGTGATGGAAAGCGGGAGAATGGGGCCGGGTGATGGAAGGAGGGAGAATGGGGTGGGGTGATGGAAGGAGGGAGAATGGGGCGGGGTGATGGAAAGCGGGAGAATGGGGCGGGGTGATGGAAAGCGGGAGAATGGGGCGGGGTGATGGAAAGCGGGAGAATGGGGCGGGGTGATGGAAGGAGGGAGAATGGGGTGGGGTGATGGAAGGAGGAAGAGTGGGGCGGGGTGATGGAAAGCGGGAGAATGGGGCGGGGTGATGGAAAGCGGGAGAATGGGGCGGGGTGATGGAAGGAGGGAGAATGGGGCGGGGTGATGGAAAGCGGGAGAATGGGGCGGGGTGATGGAAAGCGGGAGAATGGGGCGGGGTGATGGAATACGGGAGAATGGGGCGGGGTGATGGAAAGCGGGAGAATGGGGCCGGGTGATGGAAAGCGGGAGAATGGGGCGGGGTGATGGAAAGTGGGAGAATGGGGCGGGGTGATGGAAAGCGGGAGAATGGGGCGGGGTGATGGAAAGCGGGAGAATGGGGCGGGGTGATGGAAAGCGGGAGAATGGGGCGGGGTGATGGAAAGCGGGAGAATGGGGCGGGTTGATGGAAAGCGGGAGAATAGGGTGGGGTGATGGAAAGCGGAAGAATGGGGCGGGGTGATGGAAAGCGGGAGAATGGGGCGGGGTGATGGAAAGCGGGAGAATGGGGCGGGGTGATGGAAAGCGGGAGAATGGGGCGGGGTGATGGAAAGCAGGAGAATGGGGCATGGTGATGGAAAGCGGGAGAATGGGGCAGGGTGATGGAAGAAGGGAGAATGGGGCGGGGTGATGGAAGGAGGGAGAATGGGGCTGGGTGATGGAAAGCGGGAGAATGGGGTGGGGTGATGGAAGGAGGGAGAATGGGGCGGGGCAATGGAAGGAGGGAGAATGGGGCGGGGTGACGGAAAGCGGGAGAATGGGGCGGGGTGATGGAAAGCGGGAGAATGGGGCGGGGTGATGGAAAGCGGGAGAATGGGGCCGGGTGATGGAAGGAGGGAGAATGGGGCGGGGTGATGGAAGGAGGGAGAATGGGGCGGGGTGATGGAAAGCGGGAGAATGGGGCGGGGTGATGGAAAGCGGGAGAATGGGGCGGGGTGATGGAAAGCGGGAGAATGGGGCGGGGTGATGGAAGGAGGGAGAATGGGGCGGGGTGATGGAAAGCGGGAGAATGGGGCGGGGTGACGGAAAGCGGGAGAATGGGGCGGGGTGATGGAAGGAGGGAGAATGGGGCGGGGTGATGAAAGGAGGGGGAATGGGGCGGGGTAATGGAAGGAGGGAGAATGGGGCGGGGTGATGGAAAGCGGGAGAATGGGGCGGGGTGATGGAAAGCGGGAGAATGGGGCGAGGCGATGGAAGGAGGGAGAATGGGGCTGGGTGATGGAAAGCGGGAGATTGGCGCGGGGTGATGGAAGGAGGGAGAATGGGGCGGGGCAATGGAAGGAGGGAGAATGGGGCGGGGTGATGGAAAGCGGGAGAATGGGGCGGGGTGATGGAATGCGGGAGAATGGGGCGGGGCGATGGAAGGAGGGAGAATGGGGCTGGGTGATGGAAAGCGGGAGAATGGGGCGGGGTGATGGAAGGAGGGAGAATGGGGCGGGGCAATGGAAGGAGGGAGAATGGGGCGGGGTGATGGAAAGCGGGAGAATGGGGCGGGGTGATGGAAAGCGGGAGAATGGGGCGGGGTGATGGAAAGCGGGAGAATGGGGCCGGGTGATGGAAGGAGGGAGAATGGGGCGGGGTGATGGAAGGAGGGAGAATGGGGCGGGGTGATGGAAAGCGGGAGAATGGGGCGGGGTGATGGAAAGCGGGAGAATGGGGCGGGGGGATGGAAAGCGGGAGAATGGGGCGGGGGGATGGAAAGCGGGAGAATGGGGCGGGGTGACGGAAAGGAGGGAAAATGGGGCGGGGTGATGGAAGGAGGGAGAATGGGGCGGGGTGATGGAAGGAGGGAGAATGGGGCGGGGTGATGGAAAGCGGGAGAATGGGGCGGGGTGATGGAAAGCGGGAGAATTGGGCGGGGTGATGGAAAGCGGGAGAATGGGGCGGGGTGATGGAAAGCGGGAGAACGGGGCGGGGTGATGGAAAGCTGGAGAATGGGGCGGGGCGATGGAAAGCGGGAGAATGGGGCAGGGCAATGGAAGGAGGGAGAATGGGGCAGGGTGATGGAAAGCGGGAGAATGGGGCGGGGTGATGGAAATCGGGAGAATGGGGCGGGGTGATGGAAAGCGGGAGAATGGGGCCGGGTGATGGAAAGCGGGAGAATGGGGCGGGGTGATGGAAAGCGGGAGAATGGGGCGGGGTGATGGGAAGCGGGAGAATGGGGCGGTGTGATGGAAAGCGGGAGAATGGGGTGGGGTGATGGAAAGCGGGAGAATGGGGCGGGGTGATGGAAAGCGGGAGAATGGGGCGGGGTGATGGAAGGAGGGAGAATGGGGCGGGGTGATGGAAGGAGGGAGAATGGGGCTGGGTGATGGAAAGTGGGAGATTGGGGCGGGGTGATGGAAATCGGGAGAATGGGGCGAGGTGATGGAAAGCGGGAGAATGGGGCGGGGTGATGGAAAGCGGGAGAATGGGGCGGGGTGATGGAAGGAGGGAGAATGGGGCGGGGTGATGGAAAGCGGGAGAATGTTGGTGCAACCCTACGGTTTGCATTCGGCTTGTTGTCCGTGTGCGTGCATGCGTGTGTGCATGGAATGGTATGAGGGCATGAAATAATATATATTTCATGTTTACAATAGTGTGTGTATGATGAAGCATGATCTTGAATGTGTGCGTCGAGTCAATAGCGAGTTATCGCTAGTCGCGTGTCACGTCGTCGTTTGCGTGTCGTGTGCGGTTTTCTATTTTGTCGTGTGTGGAACGTTCGGCGTGTCGCAGGTGTGCGCAGCAGACTTCCAAGAACTCAAGGAAGAATTTACCTTGAAGAACCAGAGCCTTGGTTTCAAGATTCAAGTTATTTCGAAGCTCTCCAAAAGGGTAAACTTTAAGATAGTGAGAATAGTTGCATTACTTTGTGTAGTGTAACATTTCTCTTGGTGTAGGCCCTTGTGGAGGGTAGTTTCGAGACCCTTCGTGGTTGGGGACAGTGTGGCACTGTTCCACATCACTGTACCTCGGCTCTTGGGGTTTGTAGGAGCTGGGAGTCATTCCCAACTCGTAACTCTTCCTATCTTGTGTTCTAAGACTATAGTGGCTGCCATAGTACCGTTCGTTCAAACCGACGCTGTGTCGTCAATTCTTTATGAAATCGTGCAATCTAAATTGCTTATTGTAGGCGACGTCAAGACGCTCCAGATCCAATTTGAATCAAGTCATTTGCAGCTGTGAGCAGAACGCTATCAACGTTTGAAGCCGCTGTGCAGAAATCCTTCTGTGCACTATATCTTTCGTTTTAGGCACATTGAAGGCTATTGTGACTATAACAAGTGGTATCAGAGCCCCTTGGAGCAGTTTCGACAATGGATGGACCTGAGGAAAGGGGTGGCAGAGTTGCTGGTGGCAGTGGAGAAGCCCAAGCTCAAGGCCAACGCCGTGATTCAGCCATGGCGCCCATGCAACCAAGTCTTGGCCCACCTAGGGATGAGCCTAGGGTGTTTGGGCTTGACAAGTTCAACGGTGACAACTTTGCTGAATGGTCCTTCAAGATGGAGAACATCTTTGACCACTATGACCTGCTGGAGGTGATGGAAGGAACGGAGAAGCGCCCCGAGAACGACCCGGAGAAGAGCCCGTGGGTGCGGAAGAGCGCACAAGGCTATCTCCTACTTGGGCAAGCGTTGGGGAGCAGCCAGATCCGTCACATCAAACCATTCCAGCGTGAACCAGAGAAGGGACCAAAGGCATGGGCTGCTCTCAAGGGTGTACATGCTCCTGCAACAGCGGCGGTAGCGGTGGTGTTGGAACGGCAAATGGCGGCACTACGAATTGAAGAAGACGAAGCGGTTGAAGAAGGGGTGCAGAAATTCTTCGACTTGTTGACGCGGCTTGAGGGAGCTGATTTGAACTACAGTGAGCTCCAAAAGAAGACCAAGTTGCTGGCCTTACTCCCAGAGTCATGGTCCTCTCTCATCATCAACCTCAATCGTGACTTGCCCCACCTCTCGCTCGAAGACGTGAAGCGAGCGATCCTTCAAGAGGATTTCCGTCGCCGTGAGTTGGCGAGTGCGGATGGCGCCGGGGCAGCAAGCATCGGCCGTGGATATGGCCGTGGAAAGGGCAGAGGACGAGGAGGAGGAAGGTTTGGAGGCAGCAACTTCAACGGAGGCCGCGGGAGTAGCGGATACGGCAATGACAACAAGAACAACGGACGCGGTCGCGGACGGTTCGACGGCGAGTGTCATTTTTGCCACAAGAGCGGACACATGTGGCGCGATTGCTACAAACTCCCTGATGGATGGACTCCTGCTCAAGGCCAAGAGGGTAGAGGAGCAGGAGGAGGGAGAGGAAGAGGTCGTGGAGGCCGTGGCGGTCGCGGAGGTGGTGCTGCAAGTATGAAGAGTGCCGGCAACGAGAGCGAGTCGAGGGACGATCGCTTCCCGGGTCAATTCTTCTTCGTGTCCACGCAAGCACCGGCTGGTCCAGAGAATGATGAAAGCTTTGAGGAGCCAGCAGCTGTGGGGAAGGTCAACCTACACTCCCTGGACTATTGGGTGATCGATAGCGGCGCTACCTATAGCATGACACCTCGTGCGGACTTGCTCACCGAACTTGAGCCGTCACCGGTGAAGCATGTGACATCGGCTTTGGGGCAGCGAGCAGAGGTGAAAGGCATGGGCAAGGCCATGTTCAAGGGTGCTGATGGGAAGATGGTGGGCCTCAAGAACGTGCTTTGGGTGCCCAACCTTGCTGCCAACCTGATTTCCGTGCGGCGGTTGCAAAAGGCCGGCATGGACACGAGCTCGAAGGGAGCTAAGACCTACACCGCGAGGCTTGGCGAGCGGATTCTTTGGGACCTTCACGAGGATAGGGATGTCTACAACGAGATGTGGCAAATCCCTGTGGTCCCCATGCCTAAGGAGAGGCAAGTGGCAGCAAGCATCAGCACCAAGGGTGAAGCGGTTGGTAGCGGCGATGGCGCGAACGGTCGCGCTAAGGAGATAAAGTCCAAGAAGTGCAATCTTGGAGGGACCAGCAAGCTCGGTGAACATGAGGAGAGTGGTGCAGCAGCTCAGAAGCAGCACAAGGGTGGGGAGAACCCCAAGGCAGCAGCGGAGGAGGAGTACGGAGAGAACATGTGGGGCACTATTGCGAGTGCGGCATTCTCCAATCCGACTTCGGCTACGGGGGAGTGTGATTGGCTCACCTTGCATCGGCGAATGGGGCATGTGGCCCTGCCCATCTTGCAGCAGCTAGTGAAGAATGAGATGGTTGCTGGCATACGTGTGAAGGGGGAGCCCGATGAGGTACTTGGCTGCCCGACGTGCATGCAAGCCAAGTTCACCCGTTTCCCGTTCTCTAGTTCGGAGGCAACGGCTAAGGCACCACTTGATGAGGTGGTGATGGACGTGGTGGGCCCCCTGAAGCTTGGAGCTGCTGGAGCTGAGTACTTTCTCACCATTGTGGACGTCTACACTCGCATGACTTGGGTGTACGTGCTGTCCAAGAAGAGTGACGTGGCTGAAACGGTGAAGACCGATTGGTTGCCGATGGTGGAGCGGCAACAAGACCGGCTAGTGAAGGCAATCCGCACCGATCGAGGGGGAGAGTTCTTGAGCAAGGAGTTTGGATTGTGGCTGAAGAAGAATGGCATAAGGCACTCCCTTACCATGCCATACTCCCCTGCAATGAACGGCATCGCCGAGCGAGCGAACCGGACAATCACGGAGACGGCGCGCGGGTTGCTCATTGAAGCCGGGCTACCCGAATATTTCTGGCCTGATGCGGTGCGGAGTGCATGTGTGGCCAAGAACAGAGCTTTGACTCATGTGGGAGCAGACAAATGGGTGCCCTATGTGGAGTGGATTGGAAGGAAGCCAAAGGTGGATATGCTTCGGGTGTTCGGGTGCATGTGCATGGCGCTCGTGCCTAAGCATCTTCGGCACAACAAGCTCGGTGCCAAGGCGATATGGGCTGTGCACTTGGGCATGGCTCAAAACAGCAAGGGGTGGCTTCTTTGGGACCCATTCACCAAGAAATTCTTGGTGAGCAGGGACTGCAAATTCATGGAGAATCTGATGTACAAGGATTGGAAGGCGGAGAATGAGGCGAAGATAGGCGTGCGGTTGGGGGACGTGAAGAGTTCCGGTTTGGAGCATGTGGAGCTGCCCTTGGAGCTGAGCAGCGGCAGCACCACCACAAGGCAATCTTCCCTTGTGAATGGGGGAGAGGAGGCCAAGGATGCAGAGGAAGAAGAGGAGGAGGTTCAGCAAGTGAGCGAGCGTGCACCGACACTTCCTTCTCGCACTACGAGTGCTCCACGGATCCGAGTCACCCCGCAGCAACGCCAAGGCCTTCATGTCCCTGCAGCTGAGGAAGAAGGAAGGGGCAAAAGGAGAATCCAAGCCCCAAATAGGCTGACCTATGAGGCACTGGGAAAGCCAGCCAAGTCAGCCTTGGGCCGGAGCGGCACTTATAGTTGGAGAAGACGAGGAGAGTGACTACGAGGAGTGTGCCTTCGCGTTCTTCTCTCCGGTGGAGATGCCGGGGGAACCAGCAACTCTCAAGGAGGCCTTGGAGAGTAGTGATGCTGAGGAGTGGAAGAAGGCAATGGAGAGTGAGCTGAAGAGCATTGAGGAGAACGGCACATGGGAATTGGTGGAGCTACCGGAGGGGCGTAAGGCGATTACGTCCAAGTGGCTCTTCAAGATCAAGTCCGACGCCGACGGCAAGATCGAGCGCTACAAGTCTAGGCTTGTGGCGAAGGGGTACCAGCAGAAGGAGAAGGTGGACTATAAGGAATTTTTTGCTCCTGTGGTGAAGCCGACGACGCTGCGAACCCTACTCGCGGGAGCTGCCATCAAAGGATGGGTGGTGAAACAAATGGATGTCACAACGGCATTCCTCAATGGCGTCCTTGAGGAAGAGATTTTCATGGCGCAGCCAGAGGGGTTTGATGATGGTAGTGGCAGAGTTTTGAGGCTGAAGAAGGCCCTTTATGGACTGAAGCAGGCCCCTAGGCAGTGGTACTTGAAGCTGCGAGGAGTTTTGGAGGAGATCGGCTTCACTCCCTCAACGGCCGATCACTCATTGTTCATGCTTGGCGAGGGGGAGCAGAGGAGCTTCATGGTGGTGTACGTGGATGACATCCTTATCTTTTCACCCTCATCTGACCTTGTGAAGGAGGTGATGCTGAAGCTTCAGGACAAGTTTAAGTGTAAGGCCCTTGGTGACGTCAACTTCTACCTTGGGCTTCACATTGAACGTGATGTGGAGAAGCGGTGCATGCGGGTGCATCAACGGAAGTACCTGGAGGCATTGGCTGCCAACTTTGGGCAGAGTGAAGGCCATGTGGCTACACCCTTTCCCTCTGGTTTCAAGTGTTTGAAGGTGTTATGTGATGCTATCATCTGCATTCACGTCTGTCTGCCTCCCATCATATGTTCGTGCGTTGCATGCGTGGTGTGAGCGTGTGCAAGAAATTGTGTTTTGTGTGGTTTGGTTTTTCTGAATGTGTGTGAATGTTGTTTGGCTTGAGCAGATATTTGAAGTGACTCCTCTGCTCAAGAGCTTTTCCGACGAGCCAAGGATCGCTTCAATCGGAGCACGAACGAGAAAGTTACGAACGTTTGAAGTTCGTATGCTTTTGATATTTGGTTGTGGTGACTATGGGGAGTTGTGGGGTTGACTCCATATGGGGTACAGACTTTTGGGGGTTGGGAAATTCGTCTTTTCTACTGTAGTTTCTGCCAAATGGTTGGGAGAAACCAAACCAGGTTGGCAAGTGTGGCCAAGTTGGGTTGAGGTGGATTGTGGAGGTTGGGATATTGACAAAGGTCAAAGTTGGGTTGCCTATGGGGAAGGGAATTGTGTGGCATGGGTTTTCCTTGGTTGGGGACTCTCCCACCTGGTTTATTGCTACTCTAACTCTCTTGTGTAGTGATTGTGAAATTGTGAGACTCTTATCATTGAGTTAAGTTCTCATGGCAGCATACACCCCTGTGCGCCGAAATTGATAAGTCAAGATTTACTTCACCTTTTGATACGATTCAAATTGGGAATTGTAGCCACGAACTAGGGATACAACATATCTGAGTTTGGTGAAGTTTTGACCGTAAACTTTTCGTCGACGGCATTTCTTGTGAGCGCGACTATTCTGTCCAGAAATTGAGACCAACGATTTTTGTTTTGTGATATTTCGGCTCCTAATCTTCATAGACTCCGTCCTTAGTCTCTAACAAGTGGTATCAGAGCTGATTAAGGACCTTCTGGCGAGTCTACTGAAGTGTGAAGACCCTCCTAAACCCACCATGGCCTGTGGGCGTGCCTAAGTGGAGTTCTGGAGGTTGCATGTGACTTCCGCTAAGGGGAAACTCTGCCGAAATTTCGTTGGCGCCGACACTTGTGGAAATTGTGTGGGACTTCGGTGTGGACAGCAAAGGGGGAGCTGGAACCTGTGATTGGGAGCAGAGGAGATGCGTCAAGGGAGTGGAGAAGCAGCTGAGAAGAGGAGTGAGCCGCCACCATCCAAGATTGAGGCATTGGATGGCTCCAACTACGAGGAATGGAGCGGGCGGATGAGGAGCGTCTTCAAGCGCTACAAGCTGCTGAAACTTGCGATGGGAGAAGAGAAGATGCCCGAGGAAGGAGATGCTCGGGATCGGTGGATTGAGCGGAGCGCGGTGTTGTTCGACCTCACCTTGCAATCGGTCAACAACGACATGTTCCAGCACATCAAGGACTTGGTTGAGTTGGACGACTCCGGACCAAAGGCGTGGAAGCTGCTACGCGACGTGGTTCAGCCCAACACGCTGCCGATGGTGATCGTATTGGAGAAGGAGCTGGCTGCCCTCTCCATGCGGCCGGGAGACAAGGTCAAGGACACCTATGCGAGGATGGCAGCGGCGGGCAGCAAGGTGTCGGAGATGCAGCAGTGCACCAAGATCATCTCGGTGCTCGACAACTCGTGGGACAACCTTATCCCCACCCTCAACGTTCGGCAGGACAAGTGGACGCCTGAGTGGCTACGGCAGCAGATTCTGCAGGAGGACTTCCGCAGGCGCCACACGGGAGGTGGTGCTGCCAACAAAACTGCTGAGGGGTATGGAGCTGCAGGAGGCAGCAGAGGAAGAGGGGGTGGGAGAGGCCGAGGCTGTGGAAGAGGCTTTGGCAGAGGGAGAGGCCGAGGTGACTACAATGAGGGGCATGGGAGCTCTGGTGGCAGGGGGAGCACCCGAATGGAGGGTGCGTGCTGGTACTGCAAGAAGGCTGGACACCCATGGTTCAAGTGTTTCAGCCGGCCTGAGGGATGGGCACCCCCAGGCATGAAGCCGCCAAGTGGTGAACGTGCACGAGGTGGCACTGTGCAAGGTTCAGGTGCACAAGGTGATGGTGCACAAGGTAAAGTTTGACCCCGGGATGTTCCTCATGGTTGAGGATGTGCAAGGGAGTGGGGGTGATGTGGGTTCAGTTGGGAAGGTTGTGATGCACCCCCTCACCCATTGGGTGATAGATTCAGGTTGCACAAGTCACATGACCCCACGGGCAGATTTGTTTGACGAGGTAAAACCCCCAGGGAAGATCAAGTTTGTGGCTGCCGCTTCAGGTGCTTTGCTCCCTGTGATTGGTGTTGGGAATGCCAAGGTCATGGGTGCCAATGGGGGGCTTGTGGGGCTGGGGAATGTGCTGTTGGTTGAAGGTTTATCCGCTAACCTCCTCTCTGTGCGCCGGCTGAAGAAAAGCAAGGCCAAAGTTACCTTCGGCCCAACCAGCTGCCGTGCAAAGCTTGGGAAGTTGCTGCTGTGGGACTTGGAGGAGAAGAGCAGCTGCATTAAGGACCTCTGGCAGCTGCCCATCATCCCATGGAATGGGAAACCACCAGCAACGGCAGCGGCAGCGGCAACGGCTAAAACAACTGTGGGAGGAGAGGAGACTGCACCAACTAATGGGGCCCTGGATGCAGTCAAGAAGGTGCAGCAGCCACAGAAGCCACATGGTGAAGTGCTTGCTGGTGTGGATACGACAGCTGCATGGGCAAAGGCTTCATCCGGGAGTGGTGAGGCCGATTGGGAGACGTGGCACGAGAGGTTGTGCCACATCAACATACCGATGCTGCAGAAGTTGGTGAAGGATGGGAGCTTGAAGGGGCTGGAGGTGAAGGGGGCAGCAAAGGAGATTGGGAGCTGTCCTACATGCCTTGAGACCAAGTTTACAAAATTTCCCTTCAGCAGCAGCACAAGACCAGCCAAGGCTCCACTTGCACTAGTGCACATGGATGTGGTGGGCCCCACGAGGGCCCTTTCTCTCTCGGGCAGCCGCTACTTTTTGACCATTGTGGACGACCACACGCGTGCGGTGTGGGTCTACCCTCTGAAGACTAAGGGGGAGGTGGCAGCGGCTGTTCTCAAGGAGTGGATGCCGAGAGCACAAAGGGAGAGCGGACACAAGGTGAAGGTGATCCGCACCGACAACGGAGGAGAGTTCATCGGCGCTGATTTTGAGAAGGAGCTGAAGCGGAAGGGGATCCAGCATCAGCTCACAGTGCCCTACAACCCGCAACAGAACGGTGTGGCTGAGCGGTTCAACCGGACCCTGCAGGAAGGTGCTCGCACTCTCCTTGGGCGTGCAGGGCTGCCAGATCCGTTTTGGGTGACTTCACTGCGGCAGGTCGCCCTTGCGAAGAACAGGGTGCTAGCAACAGTGGGGGACAAGCAGTGGGTCCCCTACACCAAGTGGTATGGGAGTGCACCAGCTGTGAACATGCTGAGAGCCTTTGGGTGCATGGTGGTGTTTCATGTGCCTAAGGAGAAGAGGGGAAAGTTGGAGGCTTCTGGGAGATGGGGTGTGCACTTGGGGCTTGCTAAAGATCACAAGGGCTGGCTGATTTGGGACTTGACCAGCCAGCAGCTGACTGTGTCAAGGGATGTGAAGTTCCTTGAGTCCTTGTACTACAAGGAGTGGAAGCAGCAGCAGCAGAAGCTTCCTACGACACCGCTAATTGTCGAGGCCGATGAGGTGCAGCGGCCTTCGAGGCAAGTGCAGGTTTCTGTCTCTGAGAATGAGATCTCTGGGGTGACTGAGGATGGGGGAGAACCTGAGGTGGAGGAGCAGCAGCAGCAGCAACAGCATCCACAGCAGCAGCAGCAAGGTGCTCCACAAGGTGCCGCACGTCCGGCTGACCGTCCCCGGAGGGAATTGCGCCCTCCTAACCGGCTGACCTATCCAAGCTTTGGCAAGCCAAAGGTGGTACGGGCTGGGAGTGTGGCTGAGCAGTGTGATGAGGATGAGATAGCATACTGCTACTGGGCAACCGTCCCTGAGCCCAAGACGTTAGCCGAGGCATTGAGCGGGCCCGACGCTGAGAAGTGGAAGCAGAGTGTGAAGGAGGAGTATGGCTCTCTGCTGGAGAATGAGACGTGGGAGCTGTGTGAGCTGCCTCCTGGGAAGAAGGCCATTTCTTCCAAGCTGATCTTCAGGCATAAGTACGGACCAGATGGGGAGCTGACCCGCTACAAGTCAAGGCTTGTGGCTAAGGGGTTTCAGCAGACAAAGGGGAAGGATTTTGACGAGATCTTTGCTCCTGTGGGGAAAGGCACAACACTGAAAGTGTCTCTTGCAATGGGTGCAAACCGTGGATGGCGGGTGAAGCAGATGGACATTACCACCGCCTTCCTTAATGGGATCATTCTGGAGGAGCTGTACATGTTACAGCCTGATGGGTTTGGATGATGGGAGCCGCAGGGTGTGCAGGCTGAAGAAGGCCATCTATGGCCTGAAGCAGGCTCCTCGTGCATGGTACCACAAGCTAGAGGAGACACTGCTGGCTGGGGGGTTCAAGAAGAGTGAGTGTGACCACAGCCTGTTCCTGCTACAAGAGAAGGAGCAGTTTCTCATGCTCCTGGTGTATGTGGACGACATCCTGCTCTTCTCTGAGTCATCTGCAATGATTGAGCGTGTGGAGGAGATGCTGGAGATGCTGTTCAAGTGTTCCAAGATGGGAGATGTGAAGTACTACCTGGGGATGCATGTGGAGAGGGACCTTGACAAGGGAGTGTTGAGGTTGCACCAGAGGAAGTACTGTGAGGGGCTGGCCGAGAAGTATGGGCTGCAAGATGGAGGAAAGCCAGCCACCCCACTGCCTTCAGGGTTCACAGTGGAGCCCTGTGCTGATGAGGAGGTGGTGGGCGAGAGTGATAGGAGGTTTTTTCATTCCATGGTTGGGGCACTCAACTATGCGGCTAACCACACGCGGCCTGACATTGCCTTTGCTACATCCAGGCTTGCTAGTGTGGTTTCACGCCCCAGTCATGAGCAGCTGGAAGCGGCCAAGAGGTTGGTCCGCTATGTGACTGCAACGGCATCAGTGGGTTTGGAGTACAGTGCAGTGCGACAGAGGCTGCAGAGGGGTGCAGCTGATTTGGGCAAGGGGGAGATGCTCCTGACCTGCTACACCGACGCCAGCTTCAACTCTGTGAAGGCGGATGGCACCAGCATTGGAGACTATGTGTGCCTGTTTGGAGGTGGTGCAGTGAGCTCGCGCAGCAAGAAGCAGAACGAGGTGGGGCAGTCCTCGTGTGAGACAGAGTACACGGCCCTGCATCATGGGGCAAAGGAGGTAGTGTGGCTGAGGCGTCTGTTGGAGGAGATCGGAGTGTGCCAGAAGGAGCCAACCGTGATTTTCTGTGACGAGTCGGCAGTGAAGCTTGCCAAGAACGCCTGCCTTCATGGGCTAACAAAGCACATCAGGCCCAAGTGGCACTGGGTGAGGAGGCTCCTGGACAAGGAGGTGCGACTGGAGATTGTGAAGACCCATAAGCAGGCGGCTGACATTCTCACCAAGCGCCTGGCTGAATCTGAGCATTGGAAGGGCATGAAGCTTGCTGGGATGAGTATGCATTGAGGATGCATGCTTGAGCTATGGCATGTGGGATGATGGTTGGCAGCCAGAGGGGGAGTTTGTTATGTGATGCTATCATCTGCATTCACGTCTGTCTGCCTCCCATCATATGTTCGTGCGTTGCATGCGTGGTGTGAGCGTGTGCAAGAAATTGTGTTTTGTGTGGTTTGGTTTTTCTGAATGTGTGTGAATGTTGTTTGGCTTGAGCAGATATTTGAAGTGACTCCTCTGCTCAAGAGCTTTTCCGACGAGCCAAGGATCGCTTCAATCGGAGCACGAACGAGAAAGTTACGAACGTTTGAAGTTCGTATGCTTTTGATATTTGGTTGTGGTGACTATGGGGAGTTGTGGGGTTGACTCCATATGGGGTACAGACTTTTGGGGGTTGGGAAATTCGTCTTTTCTACTGTAGTTTCTGCCAAATGGTTGGGAGAAACCAAACCAGGTTGGCAAGTGTGGCCAAGTTGGGTTGAGGTGGATTGTGGAGGTTGGGATATTGACAAAGGTCAAAGTTGGGTTGCCTATGGGGAAGGGAATTGTGTGGCATGGGTTTTCCTTGGTTGGGGACTCTCCCACCTGGTTTATTGCTACTCTAACTCTCTTGTGTAGTGATTGTGAAATTGTGAGACTCTTATCATTGAGTTAAGTTCTCATGGCAGCATACACCCCTGTGCGCCGAAATTGATAAGTCAAGATTTACTTCACCTTTTGATACGATTCAAATTGGGAATTGTAGCCACGAACTAGGGATACAACATATCTGAGTTTGGTGAAGTTTTGACCGTAAACTTTTCGTCGACGGCATTTCTTGTGAGCGCGACTATTCTGTCCAGAAATTGAGACCAACGATTTTTGTTTTGTGATATTTCGGCTCCTAATCTTCATAGACTCCGTCCTTAGTCTCTAACAGAAGGGACCAGAGGAGGAGAGCGTTGGTGAAGAGGAGAGGCGCCGTTTTCACTCGTTGGTGGGCAGCCTCATGTACGTGGTGGTAAACACCCGACCGGACGTCGCGTTTGCTACCGGACAGTTGGCTAGGGTTGTTCAATGCCCTAATGAGGAGCAGGTAGCAGCTGGAATGAGAGTGGCCAAGTATCTTGGCCAAACACCGACCGTTGGGCTGCAATATTCGGCGGCGGCGCAAAGGCGCCAAAAGGGCGCGGATGGTGTTGAACCCGGGCGTTTGTTCCTCACCGCATTCTCGGATGCTTCTTTTGCATCAGAACCAGAGGACATGACAAGTGTTGGAGGGTTCATTTGCTGTGTTGGTGGAGGCCCAACTGCTTGGGAGAGCAAGAAGCAGGTGGATCAAGCATTGAGCTCGGTGGAGTCCGAGTATATGGCACTCTTCCGTGCCGTACGAGAGATTGTGTGGCAGCGGCGTTTGTTGGCTGAATTGGGGGAGGAGCAGCAAGGAACTACCCCACTCTACTGTGACAGCCAGGGTGCCATTGCTCTTGCTAAGAACCCTGTGTTGCATGGCCTCACCAAGCACATGAGGGTGAAGTGGCATTGGACGAGGAGCATGGTGGCCGCGGGTGAAGTTGAGTTGCACTATGTGAAGACGACAAGGCAGCCAGCTGACATGATGACCAAGAGGCTGGTGGAGCAGCAGCATGTTGGTGCAACCCTACGGTTTGCACTCGGCTTGTTGTCCGTGTGCGTGAATGTGTGTGTGTATGGAATGGTATGAGGGCATGGGATAATATATATTTCATGCTTATAATTGTGTGTGAATGTTGAGTCATGATGTCGAGTGTGTGTGTCGAGTCAATAGCGAGTTATCGCTAGACGCGTGTTACGCGGTCGTTTGTGTCTCGCGCGCGGTTTCTATTTTGTCGTGCGCGGTTTCTATTTTGTCCTGTGTCGAACGTTCGGCGTGTCGCAGGTGTGTGCAGCAGACCCATCAAGAACTCAAGGATGAGTTTGTGATGAAGAGCCCGAGCCTTGGTGTCAAGCCTCAAGTGATTTCGAAGCTCGCCAAAAGGGTACACCTCAAGATATTGAAGATAGTTACATTACTTTGTGTAGTGTAACATTTCACTTGGTGTAGGCCCTAGTGAAGGGTAGTTTCGAGACCCTTCGTGGTTGGGGACAGTGTGGCACTGTTCCACATCACTGTACCTCGGCTCTTGGGGTTTGTAGGAGCTGGGAGTCATTCCTAACTCTTCCTAACTCTTCCTATCTTGTGTTCTAAGACTATAGTGGCTGCCATAGTGCCGTTCGTTCAAACTGACGTTGTGTCGTCAATACTTGGTGAAATCGTGCGATCTAAATTGCCCGTTGTAGGCGACAATAAGACGCTCCAGATCCAAGTTAAATCAAGTCATTTGAAGCTGTGACCAGAACGCTATGAACGTTTGAAGCCGCTGTGCAGAAATCCGGCTGTGCACTCTATCTTTCGTTTTAGGCACATTGGAGCCTAATGTGACTATAACAAGTGGTATCAGAGCCCCTTGGAGCAGTTTCGACAATGTCTGGACCTGAGGAAAGGGGTGGCAGAGGTGCTGGTGGCAGTGGAGAAGCTCAAGCTCAAGGCCAACCCCGTGATTCAGCCATGGCGCCCATGCAACCAAGTCTTGGCCCACCTAGGGATGAGCCTAGGGTGTTTGGGCTTGACAAGTTCAACGGTGACAACTTTGCTAAATGGTCCTTCAAGATGGAGAACATCTTTGACCACTATGGCCTGCTGGAGGTGATGGAAGGAACGGAGAAGCGCCCCGAGAACGACCCGGAGAAGAGCCCGTGGGTGCGGAAGAGCGCACAAGGCTACCTCCTACTTGGGCAAGCGTTGGGGAGCAGCCAGATCCGTCACATCAAGCCCTTCCAGCGTGAACCAGAGAAGGGACCAAAGGCATGGGCTGCTCTCAAGGGTGTACACGCTCCTGCAACAGCGGCGGTAGCGGTGGTGTTGGAACGGCAAATGGCGGCACTACGAATTGAAGAAAACGAAGCGGTTGAAGAAGGGGTGCAGAAATTCTTCGACTTGTTGACGCGGCTTGAGGGAGCTGATTTGAACTACAGTGAGCTCCAAAAGAAGACCAAGTTGCTGGCCTTACTCCCAGAGTCATGGTCCTCGCTCATCATCAACCTTAATCGCGACTTGCCCCGCCTCTCGCTTGAAGACGTGAAGCGAGCTATCCTTCAAGAGGATTTCCGCCGCCGTGAGTTGGCGAGTGCGGATGGCGCTGGGGCAGCGAGCATCGGCCGTGGATATGGTCGAGGAAGAGGCAGAGGACGAGGGGGAGGAAGGTTTGGTGGCAGCAACTTCGGCGGAGGCCGCGGGAGTGGCGGTTACGGCAGCGACGACAAGAGCTACGGGCGCGGTCGCGGCCGATTCGACGGCGAGTGTCACTATTGCCACAAGAGCGGACACATGTGGCGCGACTGCTACAAACTCCCTGATGGTTGGACCCCTGCTCAAGGCCAAGAGGGTAGAGGAGCAGGAGGAGGGAGAGGACGAGGCCGTGGAGGCCGTGGCGGTCGCGGTGGCGGAGCTGCCAACATGAAGAGCGGAGACAACGACAAGGACCCGAGCGACGATCGATACCCGGGTCTATTCTACTTCGTGTCGACGCAAGTACCGGCTGGTCCAGAGAAGGATGAAGGCTTTGAGGAGCCAGCAGCTGTGGGGAAGGTGACCCTACACCCCCTGGACTATTGGGTGATTGATAGTGGCGCTACCTATAGCATGACACCTCGCCCGGACTTGCTCACCGAACTCGAGCCGTCACCGGTGAAGCATGTCACATCGGCTTTGGGGCAGCGAGCAGAGGTGAAAGGCATGGGCAAGGCCATGTTCAAGGGTGCTGATGGGAAGATGGTGGGCCTCAAGAACGTGCTTTGGGTGCCCAGCCTTGCTGCAAACCTGATTTCCGTGCGGCGGTTGGCAAAGGCCGGCATGGACACGAACTCGAAAGGAGCCAAGACCTACACCGCTAGGCTTGGCGATCGAATTCTTTGGGACCTTCATGAGGACAGGGATGTCTACAACGAGATGTGGCAGATCCCAGTGGTCCCTATGCCTAAGGAGAGGCAAGTGGCAGCAAGCATCAGCACCAAGGATGGAGCGGTCGGTAGCGACGATGGCGCGAACGGTCGCGCTAAGGAGAATGAGCTCAAGAAGAGCAAACCTGGAGGGACCAGCAAGTTCAGTGAACCTAAGGAGAGTGGTGCAGCAACCAAGGAGCAGCAAAAGGGTGAGGAGAACCCAGAGGCAGCAGCGGAGGAGGACTACGGAGAGAGTATGTGGGGCGCTATTGCGAGCGCGGCATTCTCCAATCCAACTTCGGCTACGGGGGAGTGTGATTGGCTCACCTTGCATCGGCGCATGGGGCATGTGGCCCTGCCCATCTTGCAGCAGCTAGTGAAGAATGAGATGGTTGCTGGCATACGTGTGAAGGGGGAGCCCGATGAGGTGCTTGGCTGCCCGACGTGCATTCAAGCCAAGTTCACCCGGTTTCCGTTCCCTAGTTCGGAGGCAACCGCAAAGGCACCGCTTGATGAGGTGGTGATGGACGTGGTGGGCCCCCTGAAGCTTGGAGCTGCTGGAGCTTAGTATTTTCTCACCATTGTCGACGTCTACACCCGCATGACTTGGGTGTACGTGCTGGCCAAGAAGAGCGACGTGGCTGAAACGTTGAAGACGGATTGGTTTCCGATGGTGGAGCGGCAACAAGACCGTCTAGTCAAGTCAATCCGCACCGAACGAGGGGGAGAGTTCCTGAGCAAGGAGTTTGGGTTGTGGCTGAAGAAGAATGGTATTTGGCACTCCCTCACCATGCCATACTCCCCTGCAATGAACGGCATCGCCGAGCGAGCGAACCGCACAATCACGGAGGCGGCACGCGGGTTGCTCATTGAAGCCGGGCTACCCGACTATTTCTGGCCTGATGCGGTGCGGAGCGCGTGTGTGGCCAAGAACAGAGCCTTGACTCATGTGGGAGCAGACAAATGGGTGCCCTATGTGGAGTGGCTAGGAAGGAAGCCAAAGGTGGATATGCTTCGGGTGTTCGGGTGCATGTGCATGGCGCTCGTGCCTAAGCATCTTCGGCACAACAAGCTTGGTGCCAAGGCGGTGTGGGCCGTGCACTTGGGCATGGCTCAAAACAGCAAGGGATGGCTTCTTTGGGACCCATTCACCAAGAAGTTCTTGGTGAGCAGGGACTGCAAGTTCATGGAGAACTTCATGTACAAGGATTGGAAGGCGGAGAATGAGGCGAAGATAGGCGTGCGGTTTGGGGAGGTGAAGAGTTCCGGTTTGGAGCATGTGGAGCTGCCTTTGGAACTGAGCAGCGGCAGCACAACCACAAGGCAATCCTCCCTTGTGAATGGGGGAGAGCAGGCCAATGATGCAGAGGAAGAAGAGGAGGAGGTGCAGCAAGTGAGCGAGCGTGCACCGTCACTTCCTTCCCGTACTACGAGTGCTCCACGGATTCGAGCCACACCGCAGCAACGCCAAGGCCTTCAAGTCCCTGCAGCTGAGGAGGAAGGAAGGGGGAAGAGGAGAGTTCAACCCCCTAATAGGCTGACCTATGATGCGCCGGGAAAGCAGGGCAAGACAGCCCTGGCCGGAGCGGCAATGATGGTCGGAGACGACGAGGAGAGTGACTACGTGGAGTGTGCCTTCGCGTTCTTCTCTCCGGTGGAGATGCCGGGAGAACCAGCAACTCTCAAGGAGGCTTTGGAGAGTAGTGATGCTGAGGAGTGGAAGAAGGCCATGGAGAGTGAGCTGAAGAGCATCGAGGAGAATGACACGTTTGAATTGGTGGAGCTACCGGAGGGGCGTACGGCGATAACGTCCAAGTGGCTCTTCAAAATCAAGTCGGATGCCGACGGCAAGATCGAGCGCTACAAGTCTAGGCTTGTAGCCAAGGGGTACCAGCAGAAGGAGAAGGTGGACTTCAAGGAGCTGTTTGCCCCTGTGGTGAAGCCGACGACGCTGCGAACCCTATTCGCGGGAGCCGCCATCAAAGGATGGGTAGTAAAGCAAATGGACATCGTAACGGCATTCCTTAACGGCATCCTTGAGGAGGAGATTTTTATGGCGCAGCCAGAGGGGTTTGATGATGGTAGTGGCAGAGTGTGGAAGCTGAATAAGGCCCTCTATGGGCTGAAGCAGGCCCCTAGGCAATGGTACATGAAGCTGCGCGAAGTGTTGGAGGGGATCGGCTTCACTCCCTCAACGGCCGATCACTCCTTGTTCATGCTTGGCGAGGGGGAGCAGAGGAGTTTCATGGTGGTTTATGTGGATGACATCCTCATTTTCTCACCCTCTCCTGACCTTGTGAAGGAGGTGATGCTGAAGCTGCAAGACAAGTTCAAGTGCAAGTCCCTTGGTGACGTGAACTTCTACCTTGGGCTCCATATCGAACGAGACGTGGAGAAGCGGAGCATGCGAGTGCACCAACGGAAGTACCTGGAGGCGTTGGCTGCCGACTTCG
Organism: Closterium sp. Naga37s-1; assembly: GCA_947471745.1. Taxonomy (NCBI): domain Eukaryota; kingdom Viridiplantae; phylum Streptophyta; class Zygnematophyceae; order Desmidiales; family Closteriaceae; genus Closterium; species Closterium sp. Naga37s-1. The sequence goes on along the minus strand of CANJKZ010000638.1, from coordinate 42,699 downwards.
GCCAGAGTGAAGGTCATGTGGCTACTCCCTTTCCCTCTGGGTTCAAGTGTGTGAAGGGACCAGAGGAGGAGAGCGTTGGTGAAGAGGAGAGGCGCCGATTTCACTCGTTGGTGGGCAGCCTCATGTATGCGGCGGTAAACACCCGACCGGACGTCGCGTTTGCTACCGGGCAGCTGGCTAGGGTTGTGCAATGCCCTAATGAGGAGCAGGTAGCAGCTGGAATGAGGGTGGCCAAGTATCTTGGCCAAACACCGACCGTTGGGCTGCAATACTCGGCGGTGGCACAAAGGCGCCAAAAGGGCGCGGATGGTGTTGAACCCGGGCGTTTGTTCCTCACCGCCTACTCGGATGCTTCATATGCATCAGAACCAGAGGACATGACAAGTGTGGGAGGCTTCATATGCTGTGTTGGTGGAGGCCCAACTGCTTGGGAGAGCAAGAAGCAGGTTGACCAAGCTTTGAGCTCGGTGGAGTCCGAGTACATGGCACTCTTCCGTGCCATACGGGAGATTGTGTGGCAGCGGCGTTTGTTGGCTGAATTGGTGGAGGAGCAGCAAGGACCTACCCCACTGTACTGTGACAGCCAGGGTGCCATTGCTCTTGCTAAGAACCCTGTGTTGCATGGACTCACGAAGCACATGAGGGTGAAGTGGCATTGGACGAGGAGCATGGTAACCGCGGGTGAAGTTGAGTTGCGCTACGTGAAGACCACGGGGCAGCCGGCTGACATGATGACCAAGAGGCTGGTGGAGCAGCAGCATTGGAAGTGTTGCAAGCTGGCTGGGATGGCTCTGAACTGAGAGAGCAACATATCCTAAGGCCAACAATCCGAGGGGGAGTTTGTTGGTGCAACCCTACGGTTTGCACTCGGCTTGTTGTCCGTGTGCGTGAATGTGTGTGTGTATGGAATGGTATGAGGGCATGGGATAATATATATTTCATGCTTATAATTGTGTGTGAATGTTGAGTCATGATGTCGAGTGTGTGTGTCGAGTCAATAGCGAGTTATCGCTAGACGCGTGTTACGCGGTCGTTTGTGTCTCGCGCGCGGTTTCTATTTTGTCGTGCGCGGTTTCTATTTTGTCCTGTGTCGAACGTTCGGCGTGTCGCAGGTGTGTGCAGCAGACCCATCAAGAACTCAAGGATGAGTTTGTGATGAAGAGCCCGAGCCTTGGTGTCAAGCCTCAAGTGATTTCGAAGCTCGCCAAAAGGGTACACCTCAAGATATTGAAGATAGTTACATTACTTTGTGTAGTGTAACATTTCACTTGGTGTAGGCCCTAGTGAAGGGTAGTTTCGAGACCCTTCGTGGTTGGGGACAGTGTGGCACTGTTCCACATCACTGTACCTCGGCTCTTGGGGTTTGTAGGAGCTGGGAGTCATTCCTAACTCTTCCTAACTCTTCCTATCTTGTGTTCTAAGACTATAGTGGCTGCCATAGTGCCGTTCGTTCAAACTGACGTTGTGTCGTCAATACTTGGTGAAATCGTGCGATCTAAATTGCCTGTTGTAGGCGACAATAAGACGCTCCAGATCCAAGTTAAATCAAGTCATTTAAAGCTGTGACCAGAACGCTATGAACGTTTGAAGCCGCTGTGCAGAAATCCGGCTGTGCACTCTATCTTTCGTTTTAGGCACATTGGAGCCTACTGTGACTATAACACAGCATTGGAAGTGTTGCAAGCTGTCTGGGATGGCTCTGAACTGAGAGAGCAAGATCCTAAGGCCAACAATCCGAGGGGGAGTTTGTTGGTGCAACCCTACGGTTTGCATTCGGCTTGTTGTCCGTGTGCGTGCATGCGTGTGTGCATGGAATGGTATGAGGGCATGAAATAATATATATTTCATGTTTACAATAGTGTGTGTATGATGAAGCATGATTTTGAATGTGTGCGTCGAGTCAATAGCGAGTTATCGCTAGTCGCGTGTCACGTCGTCGTTTGCGTGTCGTGTGCGGTTTTCTATTTTGTCGTGTGTGGAACGTTCGGCGTGTCGCAGGTGTGCGCAGCAGACTTCCAAGAACTCAAGGAAGAATTTACCTTGAAGAACCAGAGCCTTGGTTTCAAGATTCAAGTTATTTCGAAGCTCACCAAAAGGGTAAACTTTAAGATAGTGAGAATAGTTGCATTACTTTGTGTAGTGTAACATTTCTCTTGGTGTAGGCCCTTGTGGAGGGTAGTTTCGAGACCCTTCGTGGTTGGGGACAGTGTGGCACTGTTCCACATCACTGTACCTCGGCTCTTGGGGTTTGTAGGAGCTGGGAGTCATTCCCAACTCGTAACTCTTCCTATCTTGTGTTCTAAGACTATAGTGGCTGCCATAGTACCGTTCGTTCAAACCGACGCTGTGTCGTCAATTCTTTATGAAATCGTGCAATCTAAATTGCTTATTGTAGGCGACGTCAAGACGCTCCAGATCCAATTTGAATCAAGTCATTTGCAGCTGTGAGCAGAACGCTATCAACGTTTGAAGCCGCTGTGCAGAAATCCGTCTGTGCACTATATCTTTCGTTTTAGGCACATTCAAGGCTATTGTGACTATAACAGAGAATGGGGCGGGGTGATGGAAAGCGGGAGAATGGGGCGGGGTGATGCAAAGCGGGAGAATAGGGCGGGGTGATGGAAAGCGGGAGAATGGGGCGGGGTGATGGAAAGCGGGAGAATGGGGTGGGGTGATGGAAAGCGGGAGAATGGGGCGGGGTGATGGAAAGCGGGAGAATGGGGCGGGGTGACGGAAAGGAGGGAAAATGGGGCGGGGTGATGGAAGAAGGGAGAATGGGGCGGGGTGATTGAAGGAGGGAGAATGGGGCGGGGTGATGGAAAGCGGGAGAATGGGGCGGGGTGATGGAAAGCGGGAGAATGGGGCGGGGTGATGGAAAGCGGGAGAATGGGGCGGGGTGATGGAAAGCGGGAGAATGGGGCGGGGTGATGGAAAGCGGGAGAACGGGGCGGGGTGATGGAAAGCTGGAGAATGGGGTGGGGCGATGGAAAGCGGGAGAATGGGGCAGCGCAATGGAAGGAGGGAGAATGGGGCGGGGTGATGGAAAGCGGGAGAATGGGGCGGGGTGATGGAAATCGGGAGAATGGGGCGGGGTGATGGAAAGCGGGAGAATGGGGCAGGGTGATAGAAAGCGGGAGAATGGGGCCGGGTGATGGAAAGCGGGAGATTGGGGCGGGGTGATGGAAATCGGGAGAATGGGGCGAGGTGATGGAAAGCGGGAGAATGGGGCGGGGTGATGGAAAGCGGGAGAATGGGGCGGGGTGATGGAAGGAGGGAGAATGGGACGGGGTGATGGAAGGAGGGAGAATGGGGCGGGGTGATGGAAAGCGGGAGAATGGGGCGGGGTGATGGAAAGCGGGAGAATGGGGCGGGGTGATGGACGGAGGGAGAATGGGGCGGAGTGATGGAAAGCGGGAGAATGGGGCGGGGTGATGGAAAGCGGGAGAATGGGGCGGGGTGATGGAAAGCGGGAGAATGGGGCGGGGTGATGGAAAGCGGGAGAATGGGGCCGGGTGATGGAAGGAGGGAGAATGGGGCGGGGTGATGGAAGGAGGGAGAATGGGGCGGGGGGATGGAAAGCGGGAGAATGGGGCGGGGTGACGGAAAGGAGGGAAAATGGGGCGGGGTGATGGAAGGAGGGAGAATGGGGCGGGGTGATGGAAGGAGGGAGAATGGGGCGGGGTGATGGAAAGCGGGAGAATTGGGCGGGGTGATGGAAAGCGGGAGAATGGGGCGGGGTGATGGAAAGCGGGAGAACGGGGCGGGGTGATGGAAAGCTGGAGAATGGGGCGGGGCGATGGAAAGCGGGAGAATGGGGCAGGGCAATGGAAGGAGGGAGAATGGGGCGGGGTGATGGAAAGCGGGAGAATGGGGTGGGGTGATGGAAATCGGGAGAATGGGGCGGGGTGATGGAAAGCGGGAGAATGGGGCAGGGTGATGGAAAGCGGGAGAATGGGGCCGGGTGATGGAAAGCGGGAGAATGGGGCGGGGTGATGGAAAGCAGGAGAATGGGGCGGGGTGATGGGAAGCGGGAGAATGGGGCGGTGTGATGGAAAGCGGGAGAATGGGGTGGGGTGATGGAAAGCGGGAGAATGGGGCGGGGTGATGGAAAGCATGAGAATGGGGCGGGGTGATTGAAGGAGGGAGAATGGGGCGGGGTGATGGAAGGAGGGAGAATGGGGCTGGGTGATGGAAAGCGGGAGATTGGGGCGGGGTGATGGAAATCGGGAGAATGGGGCGAATTGATGGAAAGCGGGAGAATGGGGCGGGGTGATGGAAAGCGGGAGAATGGGGCGGGGTGATGGAAGGAGGGAGAATGGGGCGGGGTGATGGAAAGCGGGAGAATGGGGCGAGGTGATGGAAAGCGGGAGAATGGGGCGGGGTGATGGAAAGCGGGAGAATAGGGCGGGGTTATGGAAAGCGGGAGAATGGGGCGGGGTGATGGAAAGCGGGAGAATGGGGCGGGGTGATGGAAAGCGGGAGAATGGGGCGGGGTGATGGAAAGCGGGAGAATGGGGCGGGGCGATGGAAAGCGGGAGAATGGGGCGGGGTGATGGAAAGCGGGAGAATGGGGTGGGGTGATGAAAAGCGGGAGAATGGGGCGGGGTGATGGAAAGCGGGAGAATGGGGCGAGGTGATGGAAAGCGGGAGAATGGGGCGGGGTGATGGAAAGCGGGAGAATGGGGCGGGGTGATGGAAAGAGGGAGAATGGGGCGGGGTGATGGAAAGCGGGAGAATGGGGCGGGGTGATGGAAAGCTGGAGAATGGGGCGGGGCGATGGAAAGCGGGAGAATGCGGCGGGGTGATGGAAAGCGGCAGAATGGGGCGGGGTGATGGAATGCGGGAGAATGGGGCCGGGTGATGGAAAGCGGAAGAATGGGGCGGGGTGATGGAAAGCGGGAGAATGGGGCGGGGTGATGGAAAGCGGGAGAATGGGGCGGGGTGACGGAAAGGAGGGAAAATGGGGCGGGGTGATGGAAGGAGGGAGAATGGGGCGGGGTGATGGAAGGAGGGAGAATGGGGCGGGGTGATGGAAAGCGGGAGAATGGGGCGGGGTGATGGAAAGCGGGAGAACGGGGCGGGGTGATGGAAAGCTGGAGAATGGGGCGGGGCGATGGAAAGCGGGAGAATGGGGCAGGGCAATGGAAGGAGGGAGAATGGGGCGGGGTGATGGAAAGCGGGAGAATGGGGCGGGGTGATGGAAATCGGGAGAATGGGGCGGGGCGATGGAAAGCGGGAGAATGGGGCGGGGTGATGGAAAGCGGCAGAATGGGGCGGGGTGATGGAAAGCGGGAGAATGGGGCGGGGTGATGGAAAGCGGGAGAATGGGGCGGGGTGATGGAAGGAGGGAGAATGGGGCGGGCTGATGGAAAGCGGGAGAATGGGACGGGTTGATGGAAAGCGGGAGAATGGGGCGGGTCGATGGAAGGAGGGAGAATGGGGCTGGGTGATGGAAAGCGGGAGAATGGGGCGGGGTGATGGAAGGAGGGAGAATGGGGCGGGGCAATGGAAGGAGGGAGAATGGGGCGGGGTGATGGCAAGCGGGAGAATGGGGCGGGGTGATGGAAATCGGGAGAATGGGGCGGGGTGATGGAAAGCGGGAGAATAGGGCGGGGTGATGGAATGCGGGAGAATGGGGCCGGGTGATGGAAAGCGGGAGAATGGGGCGGGGTGATGGAAAGCGGGAGAATGGGGCGGGGTGATGGAAAGCGGGAGAATGGGGCGGGGGGATGGAAAGCGGGAGAATGGGGCGGGGGGATGGAAAGCGGGAGAATGGGGCGGGGTGACGGAAAGGAGGGAAAATGGGGCGGGGTGATGGAAGGAGGGAGAATGGGGCGGGGTGATTGAAGGAGGGAGAATGGGGCGGGGTGATGGAAAGCGGGAGAATGGGGCGGGGTGATGGAAAGCGGGAGAATGGGGCGGGGTGATGGAAAGCGGGAGAATGGGGCGGGGTGATGGAAAGCGGGAGAACGGGGCGGGGTGATGGAAAGCTGGAGAATGGGGCGGGGCGATGGAAAGCGGGAGAATGGGGCAGGGCAATGGAAGGAGGGAGAATGGGGCGGGGTGATGGAAAGCGGGAGAATGGGGCGGGGTGATGGAAATCGGGAGCATGGGGCGGGGGGATGGAAAGCGGGAGAATGGGGCAGGGTGATGGAAAGCGGGAGAATGGGGCGGGGTGATGGAAAGCGGGAGAACGGGGCGGGGTGATGGGAAGCGGGAGAATGGGGCGGTGTGATGGAAAGCGGGAGAATGGGGCCGGGTGATGGAAAGCGGGAGAATGGGGCGGGGTGATGGGAAGCGGGAGAATGGGGCGGGGTGATGGGAAGCGGGAGAATGGGGCGGGGTGATGGAAGGAGGGAGAATGGGGCTGGGTGATGGAAAGCGGGAGAATGGGGCGGGGTGATGGGAAGCGGGAGAATGGGGCGGGGTGATGGAAGGAGGGAGAATGGGGCTGGGTGATGGAAAGCGGGAGATTGGGACGGGGTGATGGAAAGCGGGAGAATGGGGCGGGGTGATGGAAGGAGGGAGAATGGGGCGGGGTGATGGAAAGCGGGAGAATGGGGCGGGGTGATGGAAAGCGGGAGAATGGGGCGGGGTGATGGAAAGCGGGAGAATAGGGCGGGGTGATGGAAAGCGGGAGAATGGGGCGGGGTGATGGAAAGCGGGAGAATGGGGCGGGGTGATGGAAAGCGGGAGAATGGGGCGGGTTGATGGAAAGCGGGAGAATGGGGCGGGGTGATGGAAAGCGGGAGAATGGGGCGGGGTGATGGAAAGCGGGAGAATGGGGCGGGGTGATGGAAAGCGGGAGAATGGGGCGGGTTGATGGAAAGCGGGAGAATGGGGCGGGGTGATGGAAAGCGGGAGAATGGGGCGAGGTGATGGAAAGCGGGAGAATGGGGCGGGGTGATGGAAAGCGGGAGAATGGGGCGGGGCGATGGAAAGCGGGAGAATGGGGCGGGGTGATGGAAAGCTGGAGAATGGGGCGGGGCGATGGAAAGCGGGAGAATGGGGCGGGGTGATGGAAAGCGGCAGAATGGGGCGGGGTGATGGAAGGAGGGAGAATGGGGCGGGGTGATGGAAAGCTGGAGAATGGGGCGGGGCGATGGAAAGCGGGAGAATGGTGCGGGGTGATGGAAAGCGGCAGAATGGGGCGGGGTGATGGAAGGAGGGAGAATGGGGCGGGGTGATGGAAAGCGGGAGAATGGGGCGGGGTGATGGAAGGAGGGAGAATGGGGCGGGGTGATGGAAGGAGGGAGAATGGGGCGGGGTGATGGAAGATGGGAGAATGGGGTGCGGTAATGGAAAGCGGGAGAACGGGGCGGGGCGATGGAAGGAGGGAGAATGGGGCGGGGTGATGGAAAGCGGGAGAATGGGGCGGGGTGATGGGGGAAAGCAGGGAAGGGGACATGGGGGAGCAGGGAAGGGGATGGGGGCAAGCAGGGAAGGGAACATGGGGAAGCAGGGAAGGGGATGGGGGGAAGCAGGGAAGGGGACATGGGGAAGCAGGGAAGGGGACATGGGGAAGCAGGGAGGGGGATGGGGGAAAGCAGGGAGGGGGATGGGGGGAAGCAAGGAAGGGGATGGGGGAAAGCAGGGAGGGGGATGGGGGGGAAGCAGGGAAGGGGATGGGGGGGAACAGGGAAGGGGATGGGGGGAAGCAGGGAGGGGTATGGGGGGAAGCAGAGAGGGGGATGGGGGGAAGCAGGGAGGGGTATGGGGGGAAGCAGGGAGGGGGATGGGGGGAAGCAGGGACGGAGATGGGGGGAAGAAGGGAAGGAGATGGGGGGAAGCAGGAAAGGGGATTGGGGGAAGCAGGGCAGGGGACATGGGGAAGCAGGGCAGGGGATGAGGGAAGCAGGGAAGGGGACATGGGGATGCAGGGAACGGGATGGGGGAAAGCAGAGAAGGGAATGGGGGGGAGCAGGGAAGTGGATGGGGGGGAGCAGGGAGGGGTATGGGGGGAAGCAGGGAGGGGGATGGGGGGGAAGCAGGGAAGGGGATGGGGGGGAAGCAGGGAGGGGGATGGGGGGGAAGCAGGGAAGGGGATGGGGGGGAACAGGGAAGGGGATGGGGGGAAGCAGGGAGGGGGATGGGGGGGAAGCAGGGAAGGGGATGGGGGGGAACAGGGAAGGGGATGGGGGGAAGCAGGGAGGGGTATGGGGGGAAGCAGAGAGGGGGATGGGGAGAAGCAGGGAGGGCTATGGGGGGAAGCAGGGAGGGGGATGGGGGGAAGCAGGGACGGAGATGGGGGGAAGAAGGGAAGGAGATGGGGGGAAGCAGGGAAGGGGATTGGGGGAAACAGGGCAGGGGACATGGGGAAGCAGGGCAGGGGATGAGGGAAGCAGGGAAGGGAATGGGGGGGAGCAGGGAAGGGGATGGGGGGGAGCAGGGAAGGGGATGGGGGGAAGCAGGGAGGAGAATAGGGTCCTGCTCCTGCTCCTCTCCCTCCTCCTGCTCCTCTACCCTCTTGGCCTTGAGCAGGGGTCCAACCATCAGGGAGTTTGTAGCAGTCGCGCCACATGTGTCCGCTCTTGTGGCAATAGTGACACTCGCCGTCGAATCGGCCGCGACCGCGCCCGTAGCTCTTGTCGTCGCTGCCGTAACCGCCACTCCCGCGGCCTCCGCCGAAGTTGCTGCCACCAAACCTTCCTCCCCCTCGTCCTCTGCCTCTTCCTCGACCATATCCACGGCCGATGCTCGCTGCCCCAGCGCCATCCGCACTCGCCAACTCACGGCGGCGGAAATCCTCTTGAAGGATAGCTCGCTTCACGTCTTCAAGCGAGAGGCGGGGCAAGTCGCGATTAAGGTTGATGATGAGCGAGGACCATGACTCTGGGAGTAAGGCCAGCAACTTGGTCTTCTTTTGGAGCTCACTGTAGTTCAAATCAGCTCCCTCAAGCCGCGTCAACAAGTCGAAGAATTTCTGCACCCCTTCTTCAACCGCTTCGTTTTCTTCAATTCATAGTGCCGCCATTTGCCGTTCCAACACCACCGCTACCGCCGCTGTTGCAGGAGCATGTACACCCTTGAGAGCAGCCCATGCCTTTGGTCCCTTCTCTGGTTCACGCTGGAATGGCTTGATGTGACGGATCTGGCTGCTCCCCAACGCTTGCCCAAGTAGGAGGTAGCCTTGTGCGCTCTTCCGCACCCACGGGCTCTTCTCCGGGTCGTTCTCGGGGCGCTTCTCCGTTCCTACCATCACCTCCAGCAGGTCATAGTGGTCAAAGATGTTCTCCATCTTGAAGGACCATTTAGCAAAGTTGTCACCGTTGAACTTGTCAAGCCCAAACACCCTAGGCTCATCCCTAGGTGGGCCAAGACTTGGTTGCATGGGCGCCATGGCTGAATCACGGGGTTGGCCTTGAGCTTGAGCTTCTCCACTGCCACCAGCACCTCTGCCACCCCTTTCCTCAGGTCCAGACATTGTCGAAACTGCTCCAAGGGGCTCTGATACCACTTGTTATAGTCACAGTAGGCTCCAATGTGCCTAAAACGAAAGATAGAGTGCACAGCCGGATTTCTGCACAGCGGCTTCAAACGTTCATAGCGTTCTGGTCACAGCTTCAAATGACTTGATTTAACTTGGATCTGGAGCGTCTTATTGTCGCCTACAACAGGCAATTTAGATCGCACGATTTTACCAAGTATTGACGACACAACGTCAGTTTGAACGAACGGCACTATGGCAGCCACTATAGTCTTAGAACACAAGATAGGAAGAGTTAGGAAGAGTTAGGAATGACTCCCAGCTCCTACAAACCCCAAGAGCCGAGGTACAGTGATGTGGAACAGTGCCACACTGTCCCCAACCACGAAGGGTCTCGAAACTACCCTTCACTAGGGCCTACACCAAGTGAAATGTTACACTACACAAAGTAATGTAACTATCTTCAATATCTTGAGGTGTACCCTTTTGGCGAGCTTCGAAATCACTTGAGGCTTGACACCAAGGCTCGGGCTCTTCATCACAAACTCATCCTTGAGTTCTTGATGGGTCTGCTGCACACACCTGCGACACGCCGAACGTTCGACACAGGACAAAATAGAAACCGCGCACGACAAAATAGAAACCGCGCGCGAGACACAAACGACCGCGTAACACGCGTCTAGCGATAACTCGCTATTGACTCGACACACACACTCGACATCATGACTCAACATTCACACACAATTATAAGCATGAAATATATATTATCCCATGCCCTCATACCATTCCATACACACACACATTCACGCACACGGACAACAAGCCGAGTGCAAACCGTAGGGTTGCACCAACAAACTCCCCCTCGGATTGTTGGCCTTAGGATATGTTGCTCTCTCAGTTCAGAGCCATCCCAGCCAGCTTGCAACACTTCCAATGCTGCTGCTCCACCAGCCTCTTGGTCATCATGTCAGCCGGCTGCCCCGTGGTCTTCACGTAGCGCAACTCAACTTCACCCGCGGTTACCATGCTCCTCGTCCAATGCCACTTCACCCTCATGTGCTTCGTGAGTCCATGCAACACAGGGTTCTTAGCAAGAGCAATGGCACCCTGGCTGTCACAGTACAGTGGGGTAGGTCCTTGCTGCTCCTCCACCAATTCAGCCAACAAACGCCGCTGCCACACAATCTCCCGTACGGCACGGAAGAGTGACATGTACTCGGACTCCACCGAGCTCAAAGCTTGGTCAACCTGCTTCTTGCTCTCCCAAGCAGTTGGGCCTCCACCAACACAGCATATGAAGCCTCCCACACTTGTCATGTCCTCTGGTTCTGATGCATATGAAGCATCCGAGTAGGCGGTGAGGAACAAACGCCCGGGTTCAACACCATCCGCGCCCTTTTGGCGCCTTTGTGCCACCGCCGAGTATTGCAGCCCAACGGTCGGTGTTTGGCCAAGATACTTGGCCACCCTCATTCCAGCTGCTACCTGCTCCTCATTAGGGCATTGCACAACCCTAGCCAGCTGCCCGGTAGCAAACGCGACGTCCGGTCGGGTGTTTACCGCCGCATACATGAGGCTGCCCACCAACGAGTGAAATCGGCGCCTCTCCTCTTCACCAACGCTCTCCTCCTCTGGTCCCTTCACACACTTGAACCCAGAGGGAAAGGGAGTAGCCACATGACCTTCACTCTGGCCGAAGTCGGCAGCCAACGCCTCCAGGTACTTCCGTTGGTGCACTCGCATGCTCCGCTTCTCCACGTCTCGTTCGATATGGAGCCCAAGGTAGAAGTTCACGTCACCAAGGGACTTGCACTTGAACTTGTCTTGCAGCTTCAGCATCACCTCCTTCACAAGGTCAGGAGAGGGTGAGAAAATGAGGATGTCATCCACATAAACCACCATGAAACTCCTCTGCTCCCCCTCGCCAAGCATGAACAAGGAGTGATCGGCCGTTGAGGGAGTGAAGCCGATCCCCTCCAACACTTCGCGCAGCTTCATGTACCATTGCCTAGGGGCCTGCTTCAGCCCATAGAGGGCCTTATTCAGCTTCCACACTCTGCCACTACCATCATCAAACCCCTCTGGCTGCGCCATAAAAATCTCCTCCTCAAGGATGCCGTTAAGGAATGCCGTTACGATGTCCATTTGCTTTACTACCCATCCTTTGATGGCGGCTCCCGCGAATAGGGTTCGCAGCGTCGTCGGCTTCACCACAGGGGCAAACAGCTCCTTGAAGTCCACCTTCTCCTTCTGCTGGTACCCCTTGGCTACAAGCCTAGACTTGTAGCGCTCGATCTTGCCGTCGGCATCCGACTTGATTTTGAAGAGCCACTTGGACGTTATCGCCGTACGCCCCTCCGGTAGCTCCACCAATTCAAACGTGTCATTCTCCTCGATGCTCTTCAGCTCACTCTCCATGGCCTTCTTCCACTCCTCAGCATCACTACTCTCCAAAGCCTCCTTGAGAGTTGCTGGTTCTCCCGGCATCTCCACCGGAGAGAAGAACGCGAAGGCACACTCCTCGTAGTCACTCTCTTCGTCGTCTCCGACCATCATTGCCGCTCCGGCCAGGGCTGTCTTGCCCTGCTTTCCCGGCGCATCATAGGTCAGCCTATTAGGGGGTTGAACTCTCCTCTTCCCCCTTCCTTCCTCCTCAGCTGCAGGGACTTGAAGGCCTTGGCGTTGCTGCGGTGTGGCTCGAATCCGTGGAGCACTCGTAGTACGGGAAGGAAGTGACGGTGCACGCTCGCTCACTTGCTGCACCTCCTCCTCTTCTTCCTCTGCATCATTGGCCTCCTCTCCCCCATTCACAAGGGAGGATTGCCTTGTGGTTGTGCTGCCGCTGCTCAGTTCCAAAGGCAGCTCCACATGCTCCAAACCGGAACTCTTCACCTCCCCAAACCGCACGCCTATCTTCGCCTCATTCTCCGCCTTCCAATCCTTGTACATGAAGTTCTCCATGAACTTGCAGTCCCTGCTCACCAAGAACTTCTTGGTGAATGGGTCCCAAAGAAGCCATCCCTTGCTGTTTTGAGCCATGCCCAAGTGCACGGCCCACACCGCCTTGGCACCAAGCTTGTTGTGCCGAAGATGCTTAGGCACGAGCGCCATGCACATGCACCCGAACACCCGAAGCATATCCACCTTTGGCTTCCTTCCTAGCCACTCCACATAGGGCACCCATTTGTCTGCTCCCACATGAGTCAAGGCTCTGTTCTTGGCCACACACGCGCTCCGCACCGCATCAGGCCAGAAATAGTCGGGTAGCCCGGCTTCAATGAGCAACCCGCGTGCCGCCTCCGTGATTGTGCGGTTCGCTCGCTCGGCGATGCCGTTCATTGCAGGGGAGTATGGCATGGTGAGGGAGTGCCAAATACCATTCTTCTTCAGCCACAACCCAAACTCCTTGCTCAGGAACTCTCCCCCTCGTTCGGTGCGGATTGACTTGACTAGACGGTCTTGTTGCCGCTCCACCATCGGGAACCAATCCGTCTTCAACGTTTCAGCCACGTCGCTCTTCTTGGCCAGCACGTACACCCAAGTCATGCGGGTGTAGACGTCGACAATGGTGAGAAAATACTAAGCTCCAGCAGCTCCAAGCTTCAGGGGGCCCACCACGTCCATCACCACCTCATCAAGCGGTGCCTTTGCGGTTGCCTCCGAACTAGGGAACGGAAACCGGGTGAACTTGGCTTGAATGCACGTCGGGCAGCCAAGCACCTCATCGGGCTCCCCCTTCACACGTATGCCAGCAACCATCTCATTCTTCACTAGCTGCTGCAAGATGGGCAGGGCCACATGCCCCATGCGCCGATGCAAGGTGAGCCAATCACACTCCCCCGTAGCCGAAGTTGGATTGGAGAATGCCGCGCTCGCAATAGCGCCCCACATACTCTCTCCGTAGTCCTCCTCCGCTGCTGCCTCTGGGTTCTCCTCACCCTTTTGCTGCTCCTTGGTTGCTGCACCACTCTCCTTAGGTTCACTGAACTTGCTGGTCCCTCCAGGTTTGCTCTTCTTGAGCTCATTCTCCTTAGCGCGACCGTTCGCGCCATCGTCGCTACCGACCGCTCCATCCTTGGTGCTGATGCTTGCTGCCACTTGCCTCTCCTTAGGCATAGGGACCACTGGGATCTGCCACATCTCGTTGTAGACATCCCTGTCCTCATGAAGGTCCCAAAGAATTCGATCGCCAAGCCTTGCGGTGTAGGTCTTGGCTCCTTTCGAGTTCGTGTCCATGCCGGCCTTTGCCAACCGCCGCACGGAAATCAGGTTTGCAGCAAGGCTGGGCACCCAAAGCACGTTCTTGAGGCCCACCATCTTCCCATCAGCACCCTTGAACATGGCCTTGCCCATGCCTTTCACCTCTGCTCGCTGCCCCAAAGCCGATGTGACATGCTTCACCGGTGACGGCTCGAGTTCGGTGAGCAAGTCCGGGCGAGGTGTCATGCTATAGGTAGCGCCACTATCAATCACCCAATAGTCCAGGGGGTGTAGGGTCACCTTCCCCACAGCTGCTGGCTCCTCAAAGCCTTCATCCTTCTCTGGACCAGCCGGTACTTGCGTCGACACGAAGTAGAATAGACCCGGGTATCGATCGTCGCTCGGGTCCTTGTCGTTGTCTCCGCTCTTCATGTTTGCAGCTCCGCCACCGCGACCGCCACGGCCTCCACGGCCTCGTCCTCTCCCTCCTCCTGCTCCTCTACCCTCTTGGCCTTGAGCAGGGGTCCAACCATCAGGGAGTTTGTAGCAGTCGCGCCACATGTGTCCGCTCTTGTGGCAATAGTGACACTCGCCGTCGAATCGGCCGCGACCGCGCCCGTAGCTCTTGTCGTCGCTGCCGTAACCGCCACTCCCGCGGCCTCCGCCGAAGTTGCTGCCACCAAACCTTCCTCCCCCTCGTCCTCTGCCTCTTCCTCGACCATATCCACGGCCGATGCTCGCTGCCCCAGCGCCATCCGCACTCGCCAACTCACGGCGGCGGAAATCCTCTTGAAGGATAGCTCGCTTCACGTCTTCAAGCGAGAGGCGGGGCAAGTCGCGATTAAGGTTGATGATGAGCGAGGACCATGACTCTGGGAGTAAGGCCAGCAACTTGGTCTTCTTTTGGAGCTCACTGTAGTTCAAATCAGCTCCCTCAAGCCGCGTCAACAAGTCGAAGAATTTCTGCACCCCTTCTTCAACCGCTTCGTTTTCTTCAATTCGTAGTGCCGCCATTTGCCGTTCCAACACCACCGCTACCGCCGCTGTTGCAGGAGCGTGTACACCCTTGAGAGCAGCCCATGCCTTTGGTCCCTTCTCTGGTTCACGCTGGAATGGCTTGATGTGACGGATCTGGCTGCTCCCCAACGCTTGCCCAAGTAGGAGGTAGCCTTGTGCGCTCTTCCGCACCCACGGGCTCTTCTCCGGGTCGTTCTCGGGGCGCTTCTCCGTTCCTTCCATCACCTCCAGCAGGCCATAGTGGTCAAAGATGTTCTCCATCTTGAAGGACCATTTAGCAAAGTTGTCACCGTTGAACTTGTCAAGCCCAAACACCCTAGGCTCATCCCTAGGTGGGCCAAGACTTGGTTGCATGGGCGCCATGGCTGAATCACGGGGTTGGCCTTGAGCTTGAGCTTCTCCACTGCCACCAGCACCTCTGCCACCCCTTTCCTCAGGTCCAGACATTGTCGAAACTGCTCCAAGGGGCTCTGATACCACTTGTTATAGTCACATTAGGCTCCAATGTGCCTAAAACGAAAGATAGAGTGCACAGCCGGATTTCTACACAGCGGCTTCAAACGTTCATAGCGTTCTGGTCACAGCTTCAAATGACTTGATTTAACTTGGATCTGGAGCGTCTTATTGTCGCCTACAACGGGCAATTTAGATCGCACGATTTCACCAAGTATTGACGACACAACGTCAGTTTGAACGAACGGCACTATGGCAGCCACTATAGTCTTAGAACACAAGATAGGAAGAGTTAGGAAGAGTTAGGAATGACTCCCAGCTCCTACAAACCCCAAGAGCCGAGGTACAGTGATGTGGAACAGTGCCACACTGTCCCCAACCACGAAGGGTCTCGAAACTACCCTTCACTAGGGCCTACACCAAGTGAAATGTTACACTACACAAAGTAATGTAACTATCTTCAATATCTTGAGGTGTACCCTTTTGGCGAGCTTCGAAATCACTTGAGGCTTGACACCAAGGCTCGGGCTCTTCATCACAAACTCATCCTTGAGTTCTTGATGGGTCTGCTGCACACACCTGCGACACGCCGAACGTTCGACACAGGACAAAATAGAAACCGCGCACGACAAAATAGAAACCGCGCGCGAGACACAAACGACCGCGTAACACGCGTCTAGCGATAACTCGCTATTGACTCGACACACACACTCGACATCATGACTCAACATTCACACACAATTATAAGCATGAAATATATATTATCCCATGCCCTCATACCATTCCATACACACACACATTCACGCACACGGACAACAAGCCGAGTGCAAACCGTAGGGTTGCACCAACATGCTGCTGCTCCACCAGCCTCTTGGTCATCATGTCAGCTGGCTGCCTTGTCGTCTTCACATAGTGCAACTCAACTTCACCCGCGGCCACCATGCTCCTCGTCCAATGCCACTTCACCCTCATGTGCTTGGTGAGGCCATGCAACACAGGGTTCTTAGCAAGAGCAATGGCACCCTGGCTGTCACAGTAGAGTGGGGTAGTTCCTTGCTGCTCCTCCCCCAATTCAGCCAACAAACGCCGCTGCCACACAATCTCTCGTACGGCACGGAAGAGTGCCATATACTCGGACTCCACCGAGCTCAATGCTTGATCCACCTGCTTCTTGCTCTCCCAAGCAGTTGGGCCTCCACCAACACAGCAAATGAACCCTCCAACACTTGTCATGTCCTCTGGTTCTGATGCAAAAGAAGCATCCGAGAATGCGGTGAGGAACAAACGCCCGGGTTCAACACCATCCGCGCCCTTTTGGCGCCTTTGCGCCGCCGCCGAATATTGCAGCCCAACGGTCGGTGTTTGGCCAAGATACTTGGCCACTCTCATTCCAGCTGCTACCTGCTCCTCATTAGGGCATTGAACAACCCTAGCCAACTGTCCGGTAGCAAACGCGACGTCCGGTCGGGTGTTTACCACCACGTACATGAGGCTGCCCACCAACGAGTGAAAACGGCGCCTCTCCTCTTCACCAACGCTCTCCTCCTCTGGTCCCTTCAAACACTTGAAACCAGAGGGAAAGGGTGTAGCCACATGGCCTTCACTCTGCCCAAAGTTGGCAGCCAATGCCTCCAGGTACTTCCGTTGATGCACCCGCATGCACCGCTTCTCCACATCACGTTCAATGTGAAGCCCAAGGTAGAAGTTGACGTCACCAAGGGCCTTACACTTAAACTTGTCCTGAAGCTTCAGCATCACCTCCTTCACAAGGTCAGATGAGGGTGAAAAGATAAGGATGTCATCCACGTACACCACCATGAAGCTCCTCTGCTCCCCCTCGCCAAGCATGAACAATGAGTGATCGGCCGTTGAGGGAGTGAAGCCGATCTCCTCCAAAACTCCTCGCAGCTTCACCCCGCACCACTCTTCCTCCTTCCATCACCCCGCCCCATTCTCCCTCCTTCCATCACCCCGCCCCGCCCCATTCTCCCGCTTTCCATCACCCCGCCCCATTCTCCCTCCTTCCATCACCCCGCCCCATTCTCCCGCTTTCCATCACCCCGCCCCATTCTCCCGCTTTCCATCACCCCGCACCACTCTTCCTCCTTCCATCACCCCGCCCCATTCTCCCTCCTTCCATCACCCCGCCCCATTCTCCCGCTTTCCATCACCCCGCCCCATTCTCCCGCTTTCCATCACCCCGCCTCATTCTCCTGCTTTCCATCACCCCGCCCCATTCTCCCGCTTTCCATCAACCCGTCCCATTCTCCAGCTTTCCATCACCCCGCGCCATTCTCCCGCTTTCCATCACCCCGCCCCATTCTCCCTTCTTCCATCACCCTGCCCCATTCTCCCGTTTTCCATCACAATGCCCCATTCTCCTGCTTTCCATCACCCTGCCCCATTCTCCCGCTTTCCATCACCCCGCCCCATTCTCCCGCTTTCCATCACCCCGCCCCATGCTTCCGCTTTCCATCACCCCACCGCATTCTCCCACTTTCCATCACCCCGCCCCATTCTCCCGCTTTCCATCACCCCGCCCCATTCTCCCGCTTTCCATCACCCGGCCCCATTCTCCCGCTTTCCATCACCCCGCCCCATTCTCCCGCTTTCCATCACCCCGCCCCATTCTCCCGCTTTCCATCACCCCGCCACATTCTCCCGCTTTCCATCACCCCGCCCCATTCTCCCTCCTTCCATCACCCCGCCCCATTCTCCAGCTTTCCATCACCCCGCGCCATTCTCCCGCTTTCCATCACCCCGCCCCATTCTCCCGCTTTCCATCACACCGCCCCATTCTCCTGCTTCCCATCACCCCGCCCCATTCTCCCGCTTTCCATCACCCCGCCCCATTCTCCCGCTTTCCATCATCCCGCCCCATTCTCCCGCTTTCCATCACCCGGCCCCTTTCTCCCGCTTTCCATCACCCCGCCCCATTCTCCCGCTTTCCATCACCCCGCCCCATGCTTCCGCTTTCCATCACCCCACCGCATTCTCCCACTTTCCATCACCCCGCCCCATTCTCCCGCTTTCCATCACCCCGCCCCATTCTCCCGCTTTCCATCACCCGGCCCCATTCTCCCGCTTTCCATCACCCCGCCCCATTCTCCCGCTTTCCATCACCCCGCCCCATTCTCCCGCTTTCCATCACCCCGCCACATTCTCCCGCTTTCCATCACCCCGCCCCATTCTCCCTCCTTCCATCACCCCGCCCCATTCTCCCGCTTTCCATCACCCAGCCCCATTCTCCCTCCTTCCATCGCCCCGCCCCATTCTCCCGCATTCCATCACCCCGCCCCATTCTCCCGCTTTCCATCACCCCGCCCCATTCTCCCTCCTTCCATTGCCCCGCCCCATTCTCCCTCCTTCCATCACCCCGCGCCAATCTCCCGCTTTCCATCACCCAGCCCCATTCTCCCTCCTTCCATCGCCTCGCCCCATTCTCCCGCTTTCCATCACCCCGCCCCATTCTCCCGCTTTCCATCACCCCGCCCCATTCTCCCTCCTTCCATTACCCCGCCCCATTCCCCCTCCTTTCATCACCCCGCCCCATTCTCCCTCCTTCCATCACCCCGCCCCGCCCCATTCTCCCGCTTTCCATCACCCCGCCCCATTCTCCCTCCTTCCATCACCCCGCCCCATTCTCCCGCTTTCCATCACCCCGCCCCATTCTCCCGCTTTCCATCACCCCGCCCCATTCTCCCGCTTTCCATCACCCCGCCCCATTCTCCCTCCTTCCATCACCCCGCCCCATTCTCCCTCCTTCCATCACCCGGCCCCATTCTCCCGCTTTCCATCACCCCGCCCCATTCTCCCGCTTTCCATCACCCCGCCCCATTCTCCCGCTTTCCGTCACCCCGCCCCATTCTCCCTCCTTCCATTGCCCCGCCCCATTCTCCCTCCTTCCATCACCCCACCCCATTCTCCCGCTTTCCATCACCCAGCCCCATTCTCCCTCCTTCCATCACCCCGCCCCATTCTCCCTTCTTCCATCACCCTGCCCCATTCTCCCGCTTTCCATCACCATGCCCCATTCTCCTGCTTTCCATCACCCCGCCCCATTCTCCCGCTTTCCATCACCCCGCCCCATTCTCCCGCTTTCCATCACCCCGCCCCATTCTCCCGCTTTCCATCACCCCGCCCCATTCTTCCGCTTTCCATCACCCCACCCTATTCTCCCGCTTTCCATCAACCCGCCCCATTCTCCCGCTTTCCATCACCCCGCCCCATTCTCCCGCTTTCCATCACCCCGCCCCATTCTCCCGCTTTCCATCACCCCGCCCCATTCTCCCGCTTTCCATCACCCCGCCCCATTCTCCCACTTTCCATCACCCCGCCCCATTCTCCCGCTTTCCATCACCCGGCCCCATTCTCCCGCTTTCCATCACCCCGCCCCATTCTCCCGTATTCCATCACCCCGCCCCATTCTCCCGCTTTCCATCACCCCGCCCCATTCTCCCGCTTTCCATCACCCCGCCCCATTCTCCCTCCTTCCATCACCCCGCCCCATTCTCCCGCTTTCCATCACCCCGCCCCATTCTCCCGCTTTCCATCACCCCGCCCCACTCTTCCTCCTTCCATCACCCCACCCCATTCTCCCTCCTTCCATCACCCCGCCCCATTCTCCCGCTTTCCATCACCCCGCCCCATTCTCCCGCTTTCCATCACCCCGCCCCATTCTCCCGCTTTCCATCACCCCGCCCCATTCTCCCTCCTTCCATCACCCCACCCCATTCTCCCTCCTTCCATCACCCGGCCCCATTCTCCCGCTTTCCATCACCCCGCCCCATTCTCCCGCTTTCCATCACCCCGCCCCATTCTCCCGCTTTCTGTCACCCCGCCCCATTCTCCCTCCTTCCATTGCCCCGCCCCATTCTCCCTCCTTCCATCACCCCACCCCATTCTCCCGCTTTCCATCACCCAGCCCCATTCTCCCTCCTTCCATCGCCCCGCCCCATTCTCCCGCATTCCATCACCCCGCCCCATTCTCCCGCTTTCCATCACCCCGCCCCATTCTCCCTCCTTCCATTGCCCCGCCCCATTCTCCCTCCTTCCATCACCCCGCCCCATTCTCCCGCTTTCCATCACCCAGCCCCATTCTCCCTCCTTCCATCGCCCCACCCCATTCTTCCGCTTTCCATCACCCCGCCCCATTCTCCCGCTTTCCATCACCCCGCCCCATTCTCCCTCCTTCCATTACCCCGCCCCATTCCCCCTCCTTTCATCACCCCGCCCCATTCTTCCTCCTTCCATCACCCCGCCCCATTCTTCCGTTTTCCATCACCCCGCCCCATTCTCCCTTCTTCCATCACCCTGCCCCATTCTCCCGCTTTCCATCACCATGCCCCATTCTCCGGCTTTCCATCACCCCGCCCCATTCTCCCGCTTTCCATCACCCCGCCCCATTCTCCCGCTTTCCATCACCCCGCCCCATTCTTCCGCTTTCCATCACCCCACCCTATTCTCCCGCTTTCCATCACCCCGCCCCATTCTCCCGCCTTCCATCACCCCGCCCCATTCTCCCGCTTTCCATCACCCCGCCCCATTCTCCCGCTTTCCATCACCCCGCCCCATTCGCCCGCTTTCCATCACCCCGCCCCATTCTCCCACTTTCCATCACCCCGCCCCATTCTCCCGCTTTCCATCACCCGGCCACATTCTCCCGCTTTCCATCACCCCGCCCCATTCTCCCGCATTCCATCACCCCGCCCCATTCTCCCGCTTTCCATCACCCCGCCCCATTCTCCCGCTTTCCATCACCCCGCCCCATTCTCCCTCCTTCCATCACCCCGCCCCATTCTCCCGCTTTCCATCACCCCGCCCCATTCTCCCGCTTTCCATCACCCCGCCCCACTCTTCCTCCTTCCATCACCCCGCCCCATTCTCCCTCCTTCCATCACCCCGCCCCATTCTCCCGCTTTCCATCACCCCGCCCCATTCTCCCGCTTTCCATCACCCCGCCTCATTCTCCTGCTTTCCATCACCCCGCCCCATTCTCCCGCTTTCCATCAACCCGTCCCATTCTCCAGCTTTCCATCACCCCGCGCCATTCTCCCGCTTTCCATCACCCCGCCCCATTCTCCCTTCTTCCATCACCCTGCCCCATTCTCCCGTTTTCCATCACCATGCCCCATTCTCCTGCTTTCCATCACCCTGCCCCATTCTCCCGCTTTCCATCACCCCGCCCCATTCTCCCGCTTTCCATCACCCCGCCCCATGCTTCCGCTTTCCATCACCCCACCGCATTCTCCCACTTTCCATCACCCCGCCCCATTCTCCCGCTTTCCATCACCCCGCCCCATTCTCCCGCTTTCCATCACCCGGCCCCATTCTCCCGCTTTCCATCACCCCGCCCCATTCTCCCGCTTTCCATCACCCCGCCCCATTCTCCCGCTTTCCATCACCCCGCCACATTCTCCCGCTTTCCATCACCCCGCCCCATTCTCCCTCCTTCCATCACCCCGCCCCATTCTCCAGCTTTCCATCACCCCGCGCCATTCTCCCGCTTTCCATCACCCCGCCCCATTCTCCCGCTTTCCATCACACCGCCCCATTCTCCTGCTTCCCATCACCCCGCCCCATTCTCCCGCTTTCCATCACCCCGCCCCATTCTCCCGCTTTCCATCATCCCACCCCATTCTCCCGCTTTCCATCACCCGGCCCTTTCTCCCGCTTTCCATCACCCCGCCCCATTCTCCCGCTTTCCATCACCCTGCCCCATTCTCCCGCTTTCCATCACCCCGCCCCATTCTCCCGCTTTCCATCACCCCGCCCCATGCTTCCGCTTTCCATCACCCCACCGCATTCTCCCACTTTCCATCACCCCGCCCCATTCTCCCGCTTTCCATCACCCCGCCCCATTCTCCCGCTTTCCATCACCCCGCCCCATACTCCCTCCTTCCATCACCCCGCCCCATTCTCCCGCTTTCCATCACCCCGCCCCATTCTCCCGCTTTCCATCACCCCGCCCCACTCTTCCTCCTTCCATCACCCCGCCCCATTCTCCCTCCTTCCATCACCCCGCCCCATTCTCCCGCTTTCCATCACCCCGCCCCATTCTCCCGCTTTCCATCACCCCGCCTCATTCTCCTGCTTTCCATCACCCCGCCCCATTCTCCCGCTTTCCATCAACCCGTCCCATTCTCCAGCTTTCCATCACCCCGCGCCATTCTCCCGCTTTCCATCACCCCGCCCCATTCTCCCTTCTTCCATCACCCTGCCCCATTCTCCCGTTTTCCATCACCATGCCCCATTCTCCTGCTTTCCATCACCCTGCCCCATTCTCCCGCTTTCCATCACCCCGCCCCATTCTCCCGCTTTCCATCACCCCGCCCCATGCTTCCGCTTTCCATCACCCCACCGCATTCTCCCACTTTCCATCACCCCGCCCCATTCTCCCGCTTTCCATCACCCCGCCCCATTCTCCCGCTTTCCATCACCCGGCCCCATTCTCCCGCTTTCCATCACCCCGCCCCATTCTCCCGCTTTCCATCACCCCGCCCCATTCTCCCGCTTTCCATCACCCCGCCACATTCTCCCGCTTTCCATCACCCCGCCCCATTCTCCCTCCTTCCATCACCCCGCCCCATTCTCCAGCTTTCCATCACCCCGCGCCATTCTCCCGCTTTCCATCACCCCGCCCCATTCTCCCGCTTTCCATCACACCGCCCCATTCTCCTGCTTCCCATCACCCCGCCCCATTCTCCCGCTTTCCATCACCCCGCCCCATTCTCCCGCTTTCCATCATCCCGCCCCATTCTCCCGCTTTCCATCACCCGGCCCTTTCTCCCGCTTTCCATCACCCCGCCCCATTCTCCCGCTTTCCATCACCCCGCCCCATTCTCCCGATTTCCATCACCCCGCCCCATTCTCCCGCTTTCCATCACACCGCCCCATTCTCCCGCTTTTCATCACCCCGCCCCTTCTCCCGCTTTCCATCACCCCGCCCCATTCTCCCGCTTTCCATCACCCCGCCCCATTCTCCCGCTTTCCATCACTCGGCCCCATTCTCCCGCTTTCCATCACCCCACCCCATTCTCCCGCTTTCCATCACCCCGCCCCATTCTCCCGCTTTCCATCATCCCGCCCGATTCTCCCTCCTTCCATCACCCCGCCCCATTCTCCCTCCTTCCATCACCCCGCCCCATTCTCCCGCTTTCCATCACCCCGCCCCATTTTCCTGCTTTCCATCACCCCGCCCCATTCTCCCGCTTTCCATCACCCCGCCCCATTCTCCCGCTTTCCATCACCCCGCCCCATTCTCCCGCTTTCCATCACCCCGCCCCATTCTCCCGCTTTCCATCACCCCGCCCCATTCTCCCGCTTTCCATCACCCCGCCCCATTCTCCCGCTTTCCATCACCTCGCCCGCCCCATTCTCCCGCTTTCCATCACCCCGCCCCATTCTCCCGCTTTCCATCACCCCGCCCCATTCCCCCGCTTTCCATCACCCCGCCCCATTCTCCCACTTTCCATCACCCCGCCCCATTCTCCCTCTTTCCATCACCCCGCCCCATTCTCCCACTTTCCATCACCCCGCACCATTCTCTCACTTTCAATCTCCCCGCCCCATTCTCCCGCTTTCCATCACCCCGCCCCATTCTCTCGCTTTCCATCACCCTGCCCCATTCTCCCTCTTTCCATCACCCAACCCCATTCTCCCGCTTTCCATCACCCCGCCCCATTCTCCCGCTTTCCATCAACCCGCCCCATTCGCTTGTTCCACAGGTACCATGTACGATTGGAATGCCTATATTTGCTAAATTACATATATCCAAAAGGTTAGAACCTAGTTGGGCAGTGGGGAAATGTGTAATCTAGAGGAAAAGGGAAAAATATATGGTTCTCTTTGTATTTCTACGGAGAAAGAAATGCGTTGTTCGGTTCGGTCAGTATGCACGCTTGTGTGCAGGTACAAGGTGGAGCCAGAACTTCGAAATCTTCCTAATTATGTGGACCAAAATGGTTAGAACCTAGTTTTGTTGAAGTAGAAGGCCTTATCTAGTGGACTGGCAAGAATATGGTACTAACTGTATCCCTACAAACATATGTAATGCGCTGGTCAGTTTGGTAGGTATGCGCGCTTGTACTGCAGGTACCATGTACGATTGGAATGCCTATATCTGCTAAATTACATAGATCCAAAATGTTAGAACCTGGTTGGGCGGTGGGGAAATGTGTAATCTAGAGGGGGAAAAATGTGTAATCTAGAGGGGGAAAAATGTGTAATCTAGAGGGGGAAACTCTTTGTATTTCTAAGGAGAAAGTAATGCGTTGTTCAGTTCGGTCAGTATACACGCTTGTGTGTAGGTACAAGGTGGAGCCTGAACTCTGAAATCTCCCAAATTATGTGGATTGAAAAGGTTAGAACCTAGTTTTGTTGAAGTAGAAGGCCTAATCTAGTGGACTGGTAAGAATATGGTACTAACTGCATCTCTACAAACATATGCAATGCGCTTGTCAGTTTGGTATGTGTGTGCGCTTGTACTGCAGGTACCATGTACGATTGGAATGCCTATGTCTGCCAAATTACATAGATCCAAAAGGTTAGAACCTAGTTGGGCGACGGGGAAATGTGTAATCTAGAGGAGAAAAGAAAAATATATTGTACTCTTTGTATTTCTACGGAGAAAGAAATGCGTTGTTCGGTTCGGTCAGTATGCACGCTTGTGTGCAGGTACACGGTGGAGCTAGAACTTTGAAATCTCCCAAATTATGTGGATCGAAAAGGTTAGAGCCTAGTTTTGTTGAAGTAGAAGACCTAATCTAGTGGGCTGGCAAGAATATGGTACTAATTGCATCTCTACAAACATATGTAATACGCTGGTCAGTTTGGTAGGTATACGCGCTTGCACTGCAGGTACCATGTACGATTGGAATGCCTATATCTGCCAAAGTACATAGATCCAAAAGTTTAGAACCTGGTTAGGCGGTGGGGAAATGTGTAATCTAGAGGGGGAAAAATATATGGTACTCTTTGTATTTCTACGGAGAAAGTAATGCGTTGTTCGGTTCGGTCAGTATGCATGCTTGTGTGTAGGTACAAGGTGGAGCCAAAACTCTGAAGTCTCCCAAATTATGTGGATCAAAAAGTTAGAACCTAGTTTTGTTGAAGTAGAAGGCCTAATCTAGTGGACTGGCAAGAATATGGTACTTACTGCATCTTTACAAACATATGTAATGCGCTTGTCAGTTTGGTATGTGTGTGCGCTTGTACCGCAGGTACCATGTACGATTGGAATGTACTGCAGGAAGTCGGCCGGCTGCTCAGCGGTCGGGATGTACTGCAGCGAGAACTTCCCGCGCTTCGCCATGTGCTGCAGCCAGGCCTGTCGCCGCTCCATGTGGTTGAGGTTGCCCGTCAACCCCATGCCCTCGGCGACCGTGATGGCCGACTTGTTGTCCACCCGGAGGACGGTCGGCTTCCCAGCATCCAGCTGCTGGAACTCTGCGAGGAGGAAGCGAAGTCGGCGTCCCTCCTTCCCGGCTTCCGTGGCCGCCACGTACTCCGACTCGGTCGACGACAACGTCGCGCACTTGATGCGCTGGCTTGACCAGGAGACCGCGGCCCCTCCGTAGACGAACACGTAGCCGCCCGTGCTCGTCCGGTTCTGCTTGTTACCGGCGTCGTCGGCGTCCAATCCGCATCGATGTATCCATTGGTGCATCGGCACAATACCTACGCATGACGATGCACACATTGGTGCATCAGCGCCATGCCGATGCGTGCCGATGGATCCATTGGTGCATCAGTACCATGCTGACGCGCGCCGATGCATGCTTTGGTGCATTAGTACCATGCTGATGGACGCCGATGCATCCTTGGAGCATCGGCATCGTGCCGACGTGCGCCGATGCATCCATTGGTGCATCGGAACCATGTTGTTGTGGGCCGATGGACCCATTAGTGCATCGGCACCATGCCGACGCACGCCGATGCACCCATTGGTGCATCAGCTTCATGCCGATCCGTGTCGATGTATCCATTCATGCATCGGCTTCATGCCGTCAGCGCAGGCGCCGAACTTTTCCGTGCGCACGAACCAAGCTGGAATTGCTCTGGTTGGTGTATTTGAGCATTGGCCACCCGAATATGCAACAACATTCAGGTCGTTCGAGGCTTTTCCCTACGCCTATGAGGATTCATGCACTTCGTTACCATTTGTCGGTAGACACAGCCGTCAGCGCAGGCGCCGAACTTTTCTGTGCGCACGAACCAAGCTGGAATTGATCTGGTAGGTGTATTTGAGCATGGGCCATCCGAATATGCAACAACATTCAGGTCGTACGATGCTTTTCCCTACGCCTATGAGGATTCATGCACTTCGTTACTATTTGTCGGCAGGCACAGCCGTCATCGCAGGCGCCGAACTTTTCTGTGCGCACGAACCAAGCTGGAATTGTTCTGGTAGGTGTATTTCAGCATGGGCCACCTGAATATGCAACAACATTCATGTCGTTCGATGCTTTTCCCTACGCTTATGAGGATTCATGCACTTCGTTACCATTTGTCGGCAGGCACAGCCGTCATCGCCGGCGCCGAATTTTTTGGTGCGCACGAATCAAGCTGGAATTGCTCCGGTAGGTGTATTTGAGCATAGGTCACCCAAATATGCAACAACATTCAGGTCGTTCGATGCTTTTCCCTACGCCTATGAGGATTCATGCACTTCGTTACCACTTGTCGGCCGGCACAGCCGTCATCGCAGGCGTCGAACTTTTGGGTGCGCACGAACCAAGCTGAAATTGCTCTGGTAGGTGTATTTGAGCATGGGCCACCTGAATATGCAACAACATTCAGGTCGTTCGATGCTTTTCCATACGCCTATCAGAAACAACACCACAAACCTATTCTAATTTTTTCTTAGTCATAAAAATAACTAAGAACAGCATTAGATAGTCGTTGGTTGTTGTCCCACCAGAAATTAATATTTTCTTGTTTCCTGTGGCGCGCTCTTGGGAGTTGAGGCCCGCACGGAACACAGATGGCATATCACAGGGGAAAATGCTAGGCAGGGAAATGGCAGGAAGGGACGCAGGGTGAAAATAGATATGCGTGGGATTTGCTATTATTCTTTTGTATGAATGTAAACCCGCCTAGGCAACGCGCGCACTAACTCGGGGCTGTAGTGACAAAATTCTATCACCGACGTGCCCTCGCGTGCGCTCATGCCAGTGGCGTCAAGTATGTGGTGTCACATGAGGGCTTGGTGCAGGATGGTGGTTGCTAGTGGGCATTTGCATAGTCTTTGATGGTATGACGGCGATGCATGGTTTATGAAGACATGATGGCAGTGTATGCAATGGGTTCAGTGCATGTGTGGGTGTGCCATGACTGTTGACGCAAGTGGGTCGTGTGAGTGTGTGCGTGGAGGAATATAGCTGATGGGAGAAGGATAGAGGGACAGAAAGAGGTGTGAATGTAAGAGGCGCAGCCTGTTGTCGTGTCTTGGGTGTAGGGAGAATGGGGCGGGGTGATGGGAAGAGGAAGAATGGGGCGGGGTGATGGAAAGCGGGAGAATGGGGCGGGGTGATGGAAAGCGGGAGAATGGGGCGGGGTGATGGAAAGCGGGAGAATGGGGCGGGGTGATGGAAAGCGGGAGAATGGGGCGGGGTGATGGAAAGCGGGAGAATGGGGCGGGGTGATGAAAAGCGGGAGAATGGGGCGGGGTGATGTAAGGAGGGAGAATGGGGCGGGGTGATGGAAGGAGGGAGAATGCGGCGGGGTGATGGATAGCGAGAGAATGGGGCGGGGTGATGGAAAGCGGGAGAATGGGGCGGGGTGATGGAAAGCGGGAGAATGGGGCGGGGTGATGGAAGGAGAGAGAATGGGGCGGGGTGATGGAAAGCGGGAGAATGGGGCGGGGTGATGGAAGGAGGGAGAATGGGGCGGGGTGATGGAAAGCGGGAGAATGGGGCGGGGTGATGGAAAGCGGGAGAATGGGGCGGGGTGATGGAAAGCGGGAGAATGGGGCGGGGTGATGGAAAGCGGGAGAATGAGGCGGGGTGATGGAAAGCGGGAGAATGGGGCGAGGTGGTGAAAGGCGGGAGAATGGGGCGGGGTGATGGAAGGAGGGAGAATGGGGCGGGGTGATGGAAGGAGGGAGAATGGGGCGGGGTGATGGAAAGCGGGAGAATGGGGCGGGGTGATGGAAAGCAGGAGAATGGGGCGGGGTGATGGAAAGCGGGAGAATGGGGCGGGGTGATGGAAAGCGTGAGAATGGGGCGGGGTGGTGGAAGGAGGGAGAATGGGGCGGGGTGATGGAAAGCGGGAGAACGGGGCGGGGCGATGGAAAGCGGGAGAATGGGGCGGGGTGATGGAAAGCGGGAGAATGGGGCCGGGTGATGGAAAGCGGGAGAATGGGGCGGGGTGATGGAAAGCGGGAGAATGGGGTGGGGTGATGGAAAGCGGGAGAATGGGGCGGGGTGATGGAAGGAGGGAGAATGGGGCGGGGTGATGGAAAGCGGGAGAATGGGGCGGGGTGATGGAAAGCAGGAGAATGGGGCGGGGTGATGGAAAGCGGGAGAATGGGGCGGGGTGATGGAAAGCGTGAGAATGGGGCGGGGTGGTGGAAGGAGGGAGAATGGGGCGGGGTGATGGAAAGCGGGAGAACGGGGCGGGGCGATGGAAAGCGGGAGAATGGGGCGGGGTGATGGAAAGCGGGAGAATGGGGCCGAGTGATGGAAAGCGGGAGAATGGGGCGGGGTGATGGAAAGCGGGAGAATGGGGTGGGGTGATGGAAAGCGGGAGAATGGGGCGGGGTGATGGAAAGCGGGAGAACGGGGCGGGGTGATGGAAAGCGGGAGAATGGGGTGGGGTGATGGAAAGCGGGAGAATGGGGCCGGGTGATGGAAAGCGGGAGAATGGGGCGGGGTGATGGAAAGCAGGAGAATGGGGTGGTGTTATGGAAAGCGGGAGAATGGGGCGGGGTGATGGAAAGCGGGAGAATGGGGCGAGGTGGTGAAAGGCGGGAGAATGGGGCGGGGTGATGGAAGGAGGGAGAATGGGGCGGGGTGATGGAAGGAGGGAGAATGGGGCGGGGTGATGGAAAGCGGGAGAATGGGGCGGGGTGATGGAAAGCAGGAGAATGGGGCGGGGTGATGGAAAGCGGGAGAATGGGGCGGGGTGATGGAAAGCGTGAGAATGGGGCGGGGTGGTGGAAGGAGGGAGAATGGGGCGGGGTGATGGAAAGCGGGAGAACGGGGCGGGGCGATGGAAAGCGGGAGAATGGGGCGGGGTGATGGAAAGCGGGAGAATGGGGCCGGGTGATGGAAAGCGGGAGAATGGGGCGGGGTGATGGAAAGCGGGAGAATGGGGTGGGGTGATGGAAAGCGGGAGAATGGGGCGGGGTGATGGAAAGCGGGAGAACGGGGCGGGGTGATGGAAAGCGGGAGAATGGGGTGGGGTGATGGAAAGCGGGAGAATGGGGCCGGGTGATGGAAAGCGGGAGAATGGGGCGGGGTGATGGAAAGCAGGAGAATGGGGTGGTGTTATGGAAAGCGGGAGAATGGGGCGGGGTGATGGAAAGCGGGAGAATGGGGCGGGGTGATGGAAAGTGGGAGAATGGGGCGGGGTGATGGAAAGCGGGAGAATGAGGCGGGGTGATGGAAAGCGGGAGAATGGGGCGAGGTGATGAAAAGCGGGAGAATGGGGCGGGGTGATGGAAGGAAGAAGAATGGGGCGGGGTGATTGAAGGAGGGAGAATGGGACGGGGTGATGGAAAGTGGGAGAATGGGGCGGGGTGATGGAAAGTGGGAGAATGGGGCGGGGTGATGGAAAGCGGGAGAATGGGGCGGGGTGAGCTCTTGGACCAGGCAAGCTCCTGGACCAGGCAAGCTCCAGGACCAGGCAAGCTCTTGGACCAGGCACGCTCCTGGACCAGGGAAGATCCTGGACCAGGCAAGATCCTGGACCAGGCGTGCTCCTGGACCAGGCAAGCTCCTGGACCACGCAAGCTCCTGGACCAGGCAAGCTCCAGAACAGGCAAGATCCTGGACAGGCAAGCTCTGGACCAGGCAAGCTCCTGGACCAGGCAAGCTCCTGGACCAGGCAAGCTCCTGGACCAGGCAAGCTCATAGACCAGGCAAGCTCCTGGACCAGGCAAGCTCCTGGACCAGGCAAGCTCGTGGACCAGGCCAGCTACTGGACCAGGCAAGCTCTTGAACCAGGCAAGCTCCTGGACCAGGCGAGCTCTTGGACCAGGCAAGCTCTTGGACCAGGCAAGCTCCTGGACCAGGCAAGCTCTTGGACCAGGCAAGCTCCTGGACCAGGCAAGCTCTTGGACCAGGCAAGCCCTTGGACCAGGCAAGCTTTTGGACAAGGCAAGCTCCTGGACCAGGCAAGCTCCTGGACCAGGCATGCTCCTGGACTAGGCAAGCTGCTGGACCAGGCAAGCTGCTGGACCAGGCATGCTCCTGGACCAGGCAAGCTCCGGGACCAGGCAAGCTCCTGGACCAGGCTAGGTCTTGGACCAGGCAAGCTCTTGGACCAGGCAAGCTCCTGGACCAGGCAAGCTCTTTGACCAGGCAAGCTCTTGGACCAGGCAAGGTCCTGGACCAGGCAAGCTCTTGGACCAGGCAGGCTCCTGGACCAAGCAAGCTCCTGGACCAGGCACACTCCTGGACCAGGCACACTCCTGGACCAGGCACGCTTCTGGACAAGGCAAGCTCTTGGACCAGGCAAGCTCCTGGACCAGGCAAGCTCCAAGACCAGGCAAGCTCCTGGACCAGGCATGGTCCTGGACCAGGCAAGCTCCTAGACCAGGCATGCTCCTGGACCAAGCAAGCTCTTGGACCAGGCAAGCTCGTGTACCAGGCACACTCCTGGACCAGGCAAGGTCCTGGACCAGGCTTGCTCCTGGACCAGGCAAGCTTCTGGACCAGGCAAGCTCCTGGACTAGGCAAGCTCCTGGACCAGGCAAGATCCTGGACCAGGCAAACTCTTGGACCAGGAAAGCTCCTGGACCAGGCAAGCTCCTGGACCAGGCATGCTCCTAGACTAGGCATGCTCCTGGACCTGGCAAGCTCCTGGACCAAGCAAGCTCCTGGACCAGGCAAGCTCCTGGACTAGGCATGCTCCTGGACCAGGAAAGCTCCTGGACCAGGCAAGCTCCTGGACCAGGCAAGCTCCTGGACTAGGCATGCTCCTGGACCAGGCAAGCTCCTGGACCAAGCAAGCTCCTGGACCAGGCAAGCTCCTGGACCAAGCAAGCTCCTGGACCAGGCAAGCTCTTGGACCAGGCAAGCTCTTGGACCAGGCAAGCTCCTGGACCAGGCAAGCTCCTGGACCAGGCAAGCTCTTGGAAAAGGCACGCCCTAAACCCTAAACCCTAAACCCTAAACCCCAAGAGCTTGCCTGGTCCAGGAGCGTGCCTGGTCCAAGAGCTTGCCTGGTCCAGGAGCTTGCTTGGTCCAGGAGCTTGCCTGGTCCAAGAGCTTGCTTGGTCCAGGAGCTTGCCTGGTCCAGGAGCTTGCTTGGTCCAGGAGCTTGCCTGGTCCAGGAGCATGCCTAGTCCAGGAGCTTGCCTGGTCCAGGAGCTTGCCTGGTCCAGGAGCTTTCCTGGTCCAGGAGCATGCCTAGTCCAGGAGCTTGCCTGGTCCAGGAGCTTGCTTGGTCCAGGAGCTTGCCAGGTCCAGGAGCATGCCTAGTCTAGGAGCATGCCTGGTCCAGGAGCTTGCCTGGTCCAGGAGCTTTCCTGGTCCAAGAGTTTGCCTGGTCCAGGATCTTGCCTGGTCCAGGAGCTTGCCTAGTCCAGGAGCTTGCCTGGTCCAGGAGCTTGCTTGGTCCAGGAGCTTGCCAGGTCCAGGAGCATGCCTAGTCTAGGAGCATGCCTGGTCCAGGAGCTTGCCTGGTCCAGGAGCTTTCCTGGTCCAAGAGTTTGCCTGGTCCAGGAGCTTGCCTGGTCCAGGAGCTTGCCTGGTCCAAGAGCTTGCCTGGTCCAAGAGCTTGCCTGGTCCAGGAGCTTGCTTGGTCCAGGAGCTTGCCTAGTCCAGGAGCTTGCTTGGTCCAGGAGCTTGCCTGGTCCAGGAGCATGCCTAGTCCAGGAGCTTGCCTGGTCCAGGAGCTTGCCTGGTCCAGGAGCTTGCCTGGTCCAAGAGCTTGCCTGGTCCAAGAGCTTGCCTGGTCCAAGAGCTTGCTTGGTCCAGGAGCTTGCCTGGTCCAGGAGCTTGCTTGGTCCAGGAGCTTGCCTGGTCCAGGAGCATGCCTAGTCCAGGATCTTGCCTGGTCCAGGAGCTTGCCTGGTCCAGGAGCTTGCCTGGTCCAAGAGCTTGCCTGGTCCAAGAGCTTGCCTGGTCCAAGAATTTGCCTGGTCCAGGAGCTTGCTTGGTCCAGGAGCTTGCCTGGTCCAGGAGCTTGCCTGGTCCAGGAGCTTGCCTGGTCCAGGAGCTTGCCTGGTCCAGGAGCTTGCCTGGTCCAAGAGCTTGCCTGGTCCAAGAGCTTGCCTGGTCCAGGAGCTTGCTTGGTCCAGGAGCTTGCCTGGTCCAGGAGCTTGCTTGGTCCAGGAGCTTGCCTGGTCCAGGAGCATGCCTAGTCCAGGAGCTTGCCTGGTCCAGGAGCTTGCCTGGTCCAGGAGCTTTCCTGGTCCAGGAGCATGCCTAGTCCAGGAGCTTGCCTGGTCCAGGAGCTTGCTTGGTCCAGGAGCTTGCCAGGTCCAGGAGCATGCCTAGTCTAGGAGCATGCCTGGTCCAGGAGCTTGCCTGGTCCAGGAGCTTTCCTGGTCCAAGAGTTTGCCTGGTCCAGGATCTTGCCTGGTCCAGGAGCTTGCCTAGTCCAGGAGCTTGCCTGGTCCAGAAGCTTGCCTGGTCCAGGAGCAAGCCTGGTCCAGGACCTTGCCTGGTCCAGGAGCGTGCCTGGTACACGAGCTTGCCTGGTCCAAGAGCTTGCTTGGTCCAGGAGCATGCCTGGTCTAGGAGCTTGCCTGGTCCAGGACCATGCCTGGTCCAGGAGCTTGCCTGGTCTTGGAGCTTGCCTGGTCCAGGAGCTTGCCTGGTCCAAGAGCTTGCCTTGTCCAGAAGCGTGCCTGGTCCAGGAGTGTGCCTGGTCCAGGAGTGTGCCTGGTCCAGGAGCTTGCTTGGTCCAGGAGCCTGCCTGGTCCAAGAGCTTGCCTGGTCCAGGACCTTGCCTGGTCCAAGAGCTTGCCTGGTCAAAGAGCTTGCCTGGTCCAGGAGCTTGCCTGGTCCAAGAGCTTGCCTGGTCCAAGACCTAGCCTGGTCCAGGAGCTTGCCTGGTCCCGGAGCTTGCCTGGTCCAGGAGCATGCCTGGTCCAGCAGCTTGCCTGGTCCAGCAGCTTGCCTAGTCCAGGAGCATGCCTGGTCCAGGAGCTTGCCTGGTCCAGGAGCTTGCCTTGTCCAAAAGCTTGCCTGGTCCAAGGGCTTGCCTGGTCCAAGAGCTTGCCTGGTCCAGGAGCTTGCCTGGTCCAAGAGCTTGCCTGGTCCAGGAGCTTGCCTGGTCCAAGAGCTTGCCTGGTCCAAGAGCTCGCCTGGTCCAGGAGCTTGCCTGGTTCAAGAGCTTGCCTGGTCCAGTAGCTGGCCTGGTCCACGAGCTTGCCTGGTCCAGGAGCTTGCCTGGTCCAGGAGCTTGCCTGGTCTATGAGCTTGCCTGGTCCAGGAGCTTGCCTGGTCCAGGAGCTTGCCTGGTCCAGGAGCTTGCCTGGTCCAGGATCTTGCCTGTTCTGGAGCTTGCCTGGTCCAGGAGCTTGCGTGGTCCAGGAGCTTGCCTGGTCCAGGAGCACGCCTGGTCCAGGATCTTGCCTGGTCCAGGATCTTCCCTGGTCCAGGAGCGTGCCTGGTCCAAGAGCTTGCCTGGTCCTGGAGCTTGCCTGGTCCAGGAGCTTGCCTGGTCCAAGAGCTCACCCCGCCCCATTCTCCCGCTTTCCATCACCCCGCCCCATTCTCCCACTTTCCATCACCCCGCCCCATTCTCCCACTTTCCATCACCCCGTCCCATTCTCCCTCCTTCAATCACCCCGCCCCATTCTTCTTCCTTCCATCACCCCGCCCCATTCTCCCGCTTTTCATCACCTCGCCCCATTCTCCCGCTTTCCATCACCCCGCCTCATTCTCCCGCTTTCCATCACCCCGCCCCATTCTCCCACTTTCCATCACCCCGCCCCATTCTCCCGCTTTCCATCACCCCGCCCCATTCTCCCGCTTTCCATAACACCACCCCATTCTCCTGCTTTCCATCACCCCGCCCCATTCTCCCGCTTTCCATCACCCGGCCCCATTCTCCCGCTTTCCATCACCCCACCCCATTCTCCCGCTTTCCATCACCCCGCCCCGTTCTCCCGCTTTCCATCACCCCGCCCCGTTCTCCCGCTTTCCATCACCCCACCCCATTCTCCCGCTTTCCATCACCCCGCCCCATTCTCCCGCTTTCCATCACCCGGCCCCATTCTCCCGCTTTCCATCACCCCGCCCCATTCTCCCGCTTTCCATCGCCCCGCCCCGTTCTCCCGCTTTCCATCCCATTCTCACGCTTTCCATCACCCCGCCCCATTCTCCCGCTTTCCATCACCCCGCCCCATTCTCCCGCTTTCCATCACCCCGCCCCATTCTCCCTCCTTCCATCACCCCGCCCCATTCTCCCTCCTTCCATCACCCCGCCCCATTCTCCCGCCTTTCACCACCTCGCCCCATTCTCCCGCTTTCCATCACCCCGCCCCATTCTCCCGCTTTCCATAACACCACCCCATTCTCCTGCTTTCCATCACCCCGCCCCATTCTCCCGCTTTCCATCACCCGGCCCCATTCTCCCGCTTTCCATCACCCCGCCCCATTCTCCCGCTTTCCATCGCCCCGCCCCGTTCTCCCGCTTTCCATCACCCCGCCCCATTCTCCCTCCTTCCACCACCCCGCCCCATTCTCACGCTTTCCATCACCCCGCCCCATTCTCCCGCTTTCCATCACCCCACCCCATTCTCCCGCTTTCCATCACCCCGCCCCATTCTCCCGCTTTCCATCACCCGGCCCCATTCTCCCGCTTTCCATCACCCCGCCCCATTCTCCCGCTTTCCATCGCCCCGCCCCGTTCTCCCGCTTTCCATCACCCCGCCCCATTCTCCCTCCTTCCACCACCCCGCCCCATTCTCACGCTTTCCATCA
>CANJKZ010000637.1:0-39915 GCA_947471745.1 Closterium sp. Naga37s-1 | reverse complement strand
AGGCGCCTGCCTAGGTGAGTTGTTATGAAGGCGCCTGCCTAGGTGAGTTGTTACTGAAGGCGCCTGCCTAGGTGAGTTGTTACTGAAGGCGCCTGCCTAGGTGAGTTGTTACTGAAGGCGCCTGCCTAAGTGGGTTGTTACTGAAGGCGCCTGCCTAGGTGAGTTGTTACTGAAGGCGCCTGCCTAGGCGAGTTGTTACTGAAGGCGCCTGCCTAGACGAGTTGTTACTGAAGGCGCCTGCCTAGGTGAGTTGTTACTGAAGGCGCCTGCCTAGGTGAGTTGTTACTGAAGGCGCCTGCCTAGGTGAGTTGTTACTGAAGGCGCCGCCTGCCTAGGTGAGTTGTTACTGAAGGCGCCTGCCTAGGTGAGTTGTTACTGAAGGCGCCTGCCTAGGTGAGTTGTTACTGAAGGCGCCTGCCTGCCTAGGTGAGTTGTTACTGAAGGCGCCTGCCTAGGTGAGTTGTTACTGAAGGCGCCTGCCTAGGTGAGTTGTTACTGAAGGCGCCTGCCTAGGTGAGTTGTTACTGAAGGCGCCTGCCTAGGTGAGTTGTTACTGAAGGCGCCTGCCTAGGTGAGTTGTTACTGAAGGCGCCTGCCTAGGTGAGTTGTTACTGAAAGCGCCTGCCTAGGTGAGTTGTTACTGAAGGCGCCTGAGGTGAGTTGTTACTGAAGGCGCCTGCCTAGGTGAGTTGTTACTGAAGGCGCCTGCCTAGGTGAGTTGTTACTGAAGGCGCCTGCCTAGGTGAGTTGTTACTGAAGGCGCCTGCCTAGGTGAGTTGTTACTGAAGGCGCCTGCCTAGGCAGTTTGTTACTGAAGGCGCCTGCCTAGGCGAGTTGTTACTGAAGGCGCCTGCCTAGGTGAGTTGTTACTGAAGGCGCCTGCCTAGGTGAGTTGTTACTGAAGGCGCCTGCCTAGGCGAGTTGTTACTGAAGGCGCCTGCCTAGGTGAGTTGTTACTGAAGGCGCCTGCCTAGGTGAGTTGTTACTGAAGGCGCCTGCCTAGGTGAGTTGTTACTTGAAGGCGCCTGCCTAGGCGAGTTGTTACTGAAGGCGCCTGCCTAGGTGAGTTGTTACTGAAGGCGCCTGCCTAGGGGAGTTGTTACTGAAGGCGCCTGCCTAGGCGAGTTGTTACTGAAGGCGCCTGCCTAGGTGAGTTGTTACTGAAGGCGCCTGCCTAGGTGAGTTGTTACTGAAGGCGCCTGCCTAGCGAGTTGTTACTGAAGGCGCCTGCCTAGGCGAGTTGTTACTGAAGGCGCCTGCCTAGGTGAGTTGTTACTGAAGGCGCCTGCCTAGGCGAGTTGTTACTGAAGGCGCCTGCCTAGGGAGTTGTTACTGAAGGCGCCTGCCTAGGTGAGTGTTACTGAAGGCGCCTGCCTAGGTGAGTTGTTACTGAAGGCGCCTGCCTAGGTGAGTTGTTACTGAAGGCGCCTGCCTAGGTGAGTTGTTACTGAAGGCGCCTGCCTAGGTGAGTTGTTACTGAAGGCGCCTGCCTAGGTGAGTTGTTACTGAGGCGCCTGCCTAGGTGAGTTGTTACTGAAGGCGCCTGCCTAGGTGAGTTGTTACTGAAGGCGCCTGCCTAGGTGAGTTGTTACTGAAGGCGCCTGCCTAGGTGAGTTGTTACTGAAGGCGCCTGCCTAGGCGAGTTGTTACTGAAGGCGCCTGCCTAGGTGAGTTGTTACTGAAGGCGCCTGCCTAGGTGAGTTGTTACTGAAGGCGCCTGCCTAGGGAGTTGTTACTGAAGGCGCCTGCCTAGGTGAGTTGTTACTGAAGGCGCCTGCCTAGGTGAGTTGTTACTGAAGGCGCTTGCCTAGGTGAGTTGTTACTGAAGGCGCCTGCCTAGGTGAGTTGTTACTGAAGGCGCCTGCCTAGGCGAGTTGTTACTGAAGGCGCCTGCCTAGGTGAGTTGTTTCTGAAGGCGCCTGCCTAGGCGAGTTGTTACTGAAGGCGCCTGCCTAGGCGAGTTGTTACTTAAGGCGCCTGCCTAGGTGAGTTGTTACTGAAGGCGCCTGCCTAGGCGAGTTGTTACTGAAGGCGCCTGGCCTAGGTGAGTTGTTACTGAAGGCGCCTGCCTAGGTGAGTTGTTACTGAAGGCGCCTGCCTAGGTGAGTTGTTACTGAAGGCGCCTGCCTAGGTGAGTTGTTACTGAAGGCGCCTGCCTAGGTGAGTTGTTACTGAAGGCGCCTGCCTAGGTGAGTTGTTACTGAAGGCGCCTGCCTAGGTGAGTTGTTACTGAAGGCGCCTGCCTAGGTGAGTTGTTACTGAAGGCGCCTGCCTAGGTGAGTTGTTACTGAAGGCGCCTGCCTAGGTGAGTTGTTACTGAAGGCGCCTGCCTAGGTGAGTTGTTACTGAAGGCGCCTGCCTAGGTGAGTTGTTACTGAAGGCGCCTGCCTAGGTGAGTTGTTACTGAAGGCGCCTGCCTAGGTGAGTTGTTACTGAAGGCGCCTGCCTAGGTGAGTTGTTACTGAAGGCGCCTGCCTAGGTGAGTTGTTACTGAAGGCGCCTGCCTAGGTGAGTTGTTACTGAAGGCGCCTGCCTAGGTGAGTTGTTCTGAAGGCGCCTGCCTAGGTGAGTTGTTACTGAAGGCGCCTGCCTAGGTGAGTTGTTACTGAAGGCGCCTGCCTAGGCGAGTTGTTACTGAAGGCGCCTGCCTAGGTGAGTTGTTACTGAAGGCGCCTGCCTAGGTGAGTTGTTACTGAAGGCGCCTGCCTAGGTGAGTTGTTACTGAAGGCGCCTGCCTAGGTGAGTTGTTACTGAAGGCGCCTGCCTAGGTGAGTTTTACTGAAGGCGCCTGCCTAGGTGAGTTGTTACTGAAGGCGCCTGCCTAGGTGAGGGTGTTACTGAAGGCGCCTGCCTAGGTGAGTTGTTACTGAAGGCGCCTGCCTAGGTGAGTTGTTACTGAAGGCGCCTGCCTAGGTGAGTTGTTACTGAAGGCGCCTGCCTAGGTGAGTTGTTACTGAAGGCGCCTGCCTAGGTGAGTTGTTACTGAAGGCGCCTGCCTAGGTGAGTTGTTACTGAAGGCGCCTGCCTAGGTGAGTTGTTACTGAAGGCGCCTGCCTAGGTGAGTTGTTACTGAAGGCGCTGAGGCTAGTTGTTACTGAAGGCGCCTGCCTAGGTGAGTTGTTACTGAAGGCGCCTGCCTAGGCGAGTTGTTACTGAAGGCGCCTGCCTAGGTGAGTTGTTACTGAAGGCGCCTGCCTAGGCGAGTTGTTACTGAAGGCGCCTGCCTAGGCGAGTTGTTACTGAAGGCGCCTGCCTAGGCGAGTTGTTACTGAAGGCGCCTGCCTAGGCGAGTTGTTACTGAAGGCGCCTGCCTAGGCGAGTTGTTACTGAAGGCGCCTGCCTAGGCGAGTTGTTACTGAAGGCGCCTGCCTAGGCGAGTTGTTACTGAAGGCGCCTGCCTAGGCGAGTTGTTACTGAAGGCGCCTGCCTAGGTGAGTTGTTACTGAAGGCGCCTGCCTAGGTGAGTTGTTACTGAAGGCGCCTGCCTAGGTGAGTTGTTACTGAAGGCGCCTGCCTAGTGAGTTGTTACTGAAGGCGCCTGCCTAGGTGAGTTGTTACTGAAGGCGCCTGCCTAGGTGAGTTGTTACTGAAGGCGCCTGCCTAGGTGAGTTGTTACTGAAGGCGCCTGCCTAGGTGAGTTGTTACTGAAGGCGCCTGCCTAGGTGAGTTGTTACTGAAGGCGCCTGCCTAGGTGAGTTGTTACTGAAGGCGCCTGCCTAGGTGAGTTGTTACTGAAGGCGCCTGCCTAGGTGAGTTGTTACTGAAGGCGCCTGCCTAGGTGAGTTGTTACTGAAGGCGCCTGAGGTGAGTTGTTACTGAAGGCGCCTGCCTAGGTGAGTTGTTACTGAAGGCGCCTGCCTAGGTGAGTTGTTACTGAAGGCGCCTGCCTAGGTGAGTTGTTACTGAAGGCGCCTGCCTAGGTGAGTTGTTACTGAAGGCGCCTGCCTAGGTGAGTTGTTACTGAAGGCGCCTGCCTAGGTGAGTTGTTACTGAAGGCGCCTGCCTAGGTGAGTTGTTACTGAAGGCGCCTGCCTAGGTGAGTTGTTACTGAAGGCGCCTGCCTAGGAGAGTTGTTACTGAAGGCGCCTGCCTAGGCGAGTTTTTACTGAAGGCGCCTGCCTAGGTGAGTTGTTACTGAAGGCGCCTGCCTAGGGAGTTGTTACTGAAGGCGCCTGCCTAGGTGAGTTGTTACTGAAGGCGCCTGCCTAGGTGAGTTGTTACTGAAGGCGCCTGCCTAGGTGAGTTGTTACTGAAGGCGCCTGCCTAGGTGAGTTGTTACTGAAGGCGCCTGCCTAGGTGAGTTGTTACTGAAGGCGCCTGCCTAGGTGAGTTGTTACTGAAGGCGCCTGCCTAGGTGAGTTGTTACTGAAGGCGCCTGCCTAGGTGAGTTGTTACTGAAGGCGCCTGCCTAGGTGAGTTGTTACTGAAGGCGCCTGCCTAGGTGAGTTGTTACTGAAGGCGCCTGCCTAGGTGAGTTGTTACTGAAGGCGCCTGCCTAGGTGAGTTGTTACTGAAGGCGCCTGCCTAGGTGAGTTGTTACTGAAGGCGCCTGCCTAGGTGAGTTGTTACTGAAGGCGCCTGCCTAGGTGAGTTGTTACTGAAGGCGCCTGCCTAGGTGAGTTGTTACTGAAGGCGCCTGCCTGGGTGAGTTGTTACTGAAGGCGCCTGCCTAGGTGAGTTGTTACTGAAGGCGCCTGCCTAGGTGAGTTGTTACTGAAGGCGCCTGCCTAGGTGAGTTGTTACTGAAGGCGCCTGCCTAGGTGAGTTGTTACTGAAGGCGCCTGCCTAGGTGAGTTGTTACTGAAGGCGCCTGCCTAGGTGAGTTGTTACTGAAGGCGCCTGCCTAGGTGAGTTGTTACTGAAGGCGCCTGCCTAGGTGAGTTGTTACTGAAGGCGCCTGCCTAGGTGAGTTGTTACTGAAGGCGCCTGCCTAGGCAAGTTGTTACTGAAGGCGCCTGCCTAGGTGAGTTGTTACTGAAGGCGCCTGCCTAGGCAGTTGTTACTGAAGGCGCCTGCCTAGGTGTTGTTACTGAAGGCGCCTGCCTAGGCGAGTTGTTACTGAAGGCGCCTGCCTAGGTGAGTTGTTACTGAAGGCGCCTGCCTAGGCGAGTTGTTACTGAAGGCGCCGGCCTAGGTGAGTTGTTACTGAAGGCGCCTGCCTAGGCGAGTTGTTACTGAAGGCGCCTGCCTAGGCGAGTTGTTACTGAAGGCGCCTGCCTAGGTGAGTTGTTACTGAAGGCGCCTGCCTAGGCGAGTTGTTACTGAAGGCGCCTGCCTAGGTGAGTTGTTACTGAAGGCGCCTGCCTAGGCGAGTTGTTACTGAAGGCGCCTGCCTAGGTGAGTTGTTACTGAAGGCGCTTGCCTAGGTGAGTTGTTACTGAAGGCGCCTGCCTAGGTGAGTTGTTACTGAAGCGCCTGCCTAGGTGAGTTGTTACTGAAGGCGCCTGAGGTGAGGTGTTACTGAAGGCGCCTGCCTAGGTGAGTTGTTACTGAAGGCGCTTGCCTAGGTGAGTTGTTACTGAAGGCGCCTGCCTAGGTGAGTTGTTACTGAAGGCGCCTGCCTAGGTGAGTTGTTACTGAAAGCGCCTGCCTAAGTGAGTTGTTACTGAAGGCGCCTGAGGTGAGGTGTTACTGAAGGCGCCTGCCTAGGTGAGTTGTTACTGAAGGCGCCTGCCTAGGTGAGTTGTTACTGAAGGCGCCTGCCTAGGTGAGTTGTTACTGAAGGCGCCTGAGGTGAGTTGTTACTGAAGGCGCCTGCCTAGGTGAGTTGTTACTGAAGGCGCCTGCCTAGTGAGTTGTTACTGAAGGCGCCTGCCTAGGTGAGTTGTTACTGAAGGCGCCTGCCTAGGTGAGTTGTTACTGAAGGCGCCTGCTTAGGCTGAGTTGTTTACCTGAAGGCGGCCTGCCTGGTGAGTTGTTACTGAAGGCGCCTGCCTATGTGAGTTTTTACTGAAGGCGCTTGCCTAGGCGAGTTGTTACTTAAGGCGCCTGCCTAAGTGAGTTGTTACTGAAGGCGCCTGCCTAGGTGAGTTGTTACTGAAGGCGCCGGCCTAGGCGAGTTGTTACTGAAGGCGCCTGCCTAGGCGAGTTGTTCCTGAAGGCGCCTACCTAGGCGAGTTGTTACTGAAAGCGCCTGCCTAGGGGAGTTGTTACTGAAGGCGCCTGCCTAGGCGAGTTGTTACTGAAGGCGCCTGCCTAGGGGAGTTGTTACTCAAGGCGCTTGCCTAGGTGAGTTGTTACTGAAGGCGCCTGCCTAGGTGAGTTGTTACTGAAGGCGCCTGCCTAGGTGAGTTGTTACTGAAGGCGCCTGCATAGGTGAGTTGTTACTGAAGGCGCCTGCTTGGCGAGTGTTACTGAAGGCGCCTGCCTAGGCGAGTTGTTTCTTAAGGCACCTGCCTAAGTGAGTTGTTACTGAAGGCGCCTGCCGAGGTGAGTTGTTACTGAAGGCGCCGGCCTAGGAGAGTTGTTACTGAAGGCGCCTGCCTAGGCGAGTTTTTACTGAAGGCGCCTGCCTAGGTGAGTTGTTACTGAAGGCGCGCCTAGGGGAGTTGTTACTGAAGGCGCTTGCCTAGGTGAGTTGTTACTGAAGGCGCCTGCCTGGGCGAGTTGTTACTGAAGGCGCCTGCCTAGGTGAGTTGTTACTGAAGGCGCCTACCTAGGCGAGTTGTTACTGAAGGCGCCTGCCTAGGTGAGTTTTTACTGAAGGCGCCTGCCTAGGTGAGTTGTTACTGAAGGCGCCTGCCTAGGTGAGTTGTTACTGAAAGCGCCTGCCTAAGTGAGTTGTTACTGAAGGCGCCTGAGGTGAGGTGTTACTGAAGGCGCCTGCCTAGGTGAGTTGTTACTGAAGGCACCTGCCTAGGTGAGTTGTTACTGAAAGCGCCTGCCTAAGTGAGTTCTTACTGAAGGCGCCTGAGGTGAGGTGTTACTGAAGGCGCCTGCCTAGGTGAGTTGTTACTGAAGGCGCTTGCCTGGGTGAGTTGTTACTGAAGGCGCCTGCCTAGGTGTAGTTGTTACTGAAGGCGCCTTTCCTAGGGAGTTGTTACTGAAGGCGCCTGCTTAGGTGAGTTGTTACTGAAGGCGCCTGCTAGGCGAGTTGTTACTTAAGGCGCCTGCCTAAGTGAGTTGTTACTGAAGGCGCCTGCCTAGGTGAGTTGTTACTGAAGGCGCCGGCCTAGGCGAGTTGTTACTGAAGGCGCCTGCCTAGGCGAGTTGTTCTTGAAGTCGCCGGCCTAGGCGAGTTGTTACTGAAGGCGCCTGCCTAGGCGAGTTGTTCCTGAAGGCGCCTACCTAGGCGAGTTGTTACTGAAGGCGCCTGCCTTGGGGAGTTGTTACTGAAGGCGCCTGCCTAGGCGAGTTGTTACTGAAGGCGCCTGCCTAGGGGAGTTGTTACTGAAGGCGCTTGCCTAGGTGAGTTGTTACTGAAGGCGCCTGCCTAGGTGAGTTGTTACTGAAGGCGCCTGCCTAGGTGAGTTGTTACTGAAGGCGCCTGCCTAGGTGAGTTGTTACTGAAGGCGCCTGCTTGGGCGAGTTGTTACTGAAGGCGCCTGCCTAGGCGAGTTGTTTCTTAACGCGCCTGCCTAAGTGAGTTGTTACTGAAGGCGCCTGCCGAGGTGAGTTGTTACTGAAGGCGCCTGCCTAGGCGAGTTTTTACTGAAGGCGCCTGCCTAGGCGAGTTGTTACTGAAGGCGCCTGCCTAGGGGAGTTGTTACTGAAGGCGCTTGCCTAGGTGAGTTGTTACTGAAGGCGCCTGCCTGGGTGAGTTGTTACTGAAGGCGCCTGCCTAGGTGAGTTGTTACTGAAGGCGCCTGCCTAGGTGAGTTGTTACTGAAGGCGCCCCTACCCTAGGTTGAGTTGTTACTGAAGGCGCCTGCCTAGGGAGTTTTACTGAAGGCGCCTGCCTAGGTGAGTTGTTACTGAAGGCGCTCTGCCTAGGTGAGTTGTTACTGAAGGCGCTGCGTAGGTGAGTTGTTACTGAAGGCGCCTGCCTAGGTGAGTTGTTACTGAAGGCGCCTGCCTAGGTGAGCTGTTTACTGAAGGCGCCTGCCTAGGGGAGTTGTTACTGAAGGCGCCTGCCTAGGTGAGTTGTTACTGAAGGTGCCTACCTAGGTGAGTTGTTACTGAAGGCGGCCTGCCTAGGTGAGTTGTTACTGAAGGCGCCTGCCTAGGTGAGTGTTTACTGAAGGCGCCTGCATAGGTGAGTTGTTACTGAAGGCGCCTGCGTAGGTGAAGTTGTTACTGAAGGCGCCTGCCTAGGTGAGTTGTTACTGAAGGCGCCTGCCTAGGTGAGCTGTTACTGGAAGGCACCTGCCTAGGTGAGTTGTTACTGAGGTGCCTACCTAGGTGAGTTGTACTGAAGACGCCTGCCTAGGTGAGTTGTTACTGAAGGCGACCTGCCTAGGTGAGTTGTTACTGAAGGCGACCTGCCTAGGTGAGTTGTTACTGAAGGCGCCTGCCGTAGGTGAGTTGTTACTGAAGGCGCCTGCCTAGGTGAGTGTTACTGAAGGCGCCTGCCTAGGTGAGTTGTTACTGAAGGCACCTGCCTAGGTGAGTTGTTACTTAGGCGCCCTGCCTAGGTGAGTTGTTACTGAAGGCGCCTGCCTAGGTGAGTTGTTACTGAAGGCGCCTGCCTAGATGAGTTGTTACTGAAGGCGCCTGCCTAGG
This sequence comes from Closterium sp. Naga37s-1, assembly GCA_947471745.1. Classification (NCBI taxonomy): domain Eukaryota; kingdom Viridiplantae; phylum Streptophyta; class Zygnematophyceae; order Desmidiales; family Closteriaceae; genus Closterium; species Closterium sp. Naga37s-1. The sequence goes on along the minus strand of CANJKZ010000637.1, from coordinate 31,254 downwards.
TGAGTGTTACTGAAGGCGCCTGCCTAGGTGAGTTGTTACTGAAGGCGCCTTGCCTATGTGAGTTGTTACTGAAGGCGCCTGCCTAGGCAGTTGTTACTGAAGGCGCTCCTTTGTTTGTTACCTAGGCGAGTTGTTACTGAAGGCTTTTTTTTTTGATGGCCTACCTATGTGACTTGTTACTGAAGGCGCCTGCTTAGGCGAGTTGTTACTGAAGGCGCCTGCCTAGGCGAGTTGTTTCTTTAGGCGCTTGCCTAAGTGAGTTGTTACTGAAGGCGCCTGCCGAGGTGAGTTGTTACTGAAGGCGCCGGCCTAGGCGAGTTGTTACTGAAGGCGCCTGCCTAGGCGATGTTACTGAAGGCGCCTGCCTAGGCGAGTTGTTACTGAAGGCGCCTGCCTAGGGGAGTTGTTACTGAAGGCGCTTGCCTAGGTGAGTTGTTACTGAAGGCGCCTGCCTAGGTGAGTTGTTACTGAAGGCGCCTGCCTGGGTGAGTTGTTACTGAAGGCGCCTGCTTAGGTGAGTTGTTACTGAAGGCGCCTGCCTGGGTGAGTTGTTACTGAAGGCGCCTGCCTGGGTGAGCTTTTACTGAAGGCGCCTGCCTAGGTGAGTTGTTAATGAAGGCTCCTGCCTGAGTGAGTTGTTACTGAAGGCGCCTGCCTAGGTGAGCTTTTACTGAAGGCGCCTGCCTAGGTGAGTTGTTACTGAAGGCGCCTGCCTAGATGAGTTGTTACTGAAGGCGCCTGCCTACTGAGGCGCCTGCCTACGTGAGTTGTTACTGAAGGCGCCTGCCTCGGTGAGTTTTACTGAAGGCGCTTGCCTATGTGAGTTGTTACTGAAGGCGCCTGCCTAGGCAAGTTGTTACTGAAGGCGCCTGCCTAGGCGAGTTGTTACTGAAGGCGCCTACCTATGTGACTTGTTACTGAAGGCGCCTGCTTAGGCGAGTTGTTACTGAAGGCGCCTGCCTAGGCGAGTTGTTTCTTTAGGCGCCTGCCTAAGTGAGTTGTTACTGAAGGCGCCTGCCGAGGTGAGTTGTTACTGAAGGCGCCTGCCTAGGCGAGTTGTTGCTGAAGGCGCCTGCCTAGGTGAGTTGTTGCTGAAGGCGCCTGCCTAGGTGAGTTGTTTCTGAAGGCGCGTGCCTAGGTGAGTTGTTACTAAAGGCGCTTGCCTAGGTGAGTTGTTACTGAAGGCGCCTGCCTAGGTGAGTTGTTACTGAAGGCGCCTGCCTAGGTGAGTTGTTACTGAAGGCGCCTGCCTAGGCAAGTTGTTACTGAAGGTGCCTGCCTAGGCGAGTTGTTACTGAAGGCGCCTGCCTAGGCAAGTTGTTACTGAAGGCGCCTGCCTAGGCGAGTTGTTACTGAAGGCGCCTGCCTAGGCGAGTTGTTACTGAAGGCGCCTGCCTATGTGAGTTGTTACTGAAGGCGCCTGCCCAGGCGAGTTGTTAGTAAAGGCGCCTGCCTAGGCGAGTTGTTAGTAAAGGCGCCGGCCTAGGCGAGTTGTTACTGAAGGCGCCTGCCTAGGCGAGTTGTTACTGAAGGTGCCTGCCTAGGCGAGTTGTTACTGAAGGCGCCTGCCTAGGCGAGTTGTTACTGAAGGTGCCTGCCTAGGCGAGTTGTTACTGAAGGCGCCTGCTTAGGCGAGTTGTTACTGAAGGCGCCTACCTTGGCGAGTTGTTACTTAAGGCGTCTGCCTAAGTGAGTTGTTACTGAAGGCGCCTGCCTAGGTGAGTTGTTACTGAAGGCACCTGCCTAGGTGAGTTGTTACTGAAGGCGCCTGCCTAGGTGAGTTGTTACTGAAGGTGCCTGCCTAGGTGAGTTGTTACTGAAGGTGCTTGCCTAGGTGAGTTGTTACTGAAGGCGCCTGCCTAGGTGAGTTGTTACTGAAGGCGCCTGCCTAGGTGAGTTGTTACTGAAGGCGCCTGCCTAGGTGAGTTGTTACTGAAGGCGCCTGCCTAGGTGAGTTGTTACTGAAGGCGCCTGCCTAGGCGAGTTGTTTCTGAAGGCACCTGCCTAGGTGAGTTGTTTCTGAAGGCACCAGGTGAGTTGTTACTGAAGGCGCCTGCCTAGGCGAGTTGTTACTGAAGGCGCCTGCCTAGGTGAGTTGTTACTGAAGGCGCCTGCCTAGCGAGTTGTTACTGAAGGCGCCTGCCTAGGTGAGTTGTTACAGAAGGCGCTTGCCTAGGTGAGTTGTTACTGAAGGCGCCGGCCTAGGCGAGTTGTTACTGAAGGCGCCTGCCTAGGCGAGTTGTTAATGAAGGCGCCGGCCTAGGCGAGTTGTTACTGAAGGCGCCTGCCTAGGCGAGTTGTTACTGAAGGCGCCTGCCTAGGCGAGTTGTTACTGAAGGCGCCTGCCTAGCGAGTTGTTACTGAAGGTGCCTGCCTAGGCGAGTTGTTACTGAAGGCGCCTGCTTAGGCGAGTTGTTACTGAGGGCGCCTGCCTAGGCGAGTTGTTACTGAAGGCGCCTGCCTAGGCAAGTTGTTACTGAAGGCGCCTGCCTAGGCGAGTTGTTACTGAAGGCGCCTGCCTAGGCGAGTTGTTACTGAAGGCGCCTGCCTATGTGAGTTGTTACTGAAGGCGCCTGCCCAGGCGAGTTGTTAGTAAAGGCGCCTGCCTAGGCGAGTTGTTAGTAAAGGCGCCGGCCTAGGCGAGTTGTTACTGAAGGCGCCTGCCTAGGCGAGTTGTTACTGAAGGTGCCTGCCTAGGCGAGTTGTTACTGAAGGCGCCTGCCTAGGCGAGTTGTTACTGAAGGTGCCTGCCTAGGCGAGTTGTTACTGAAGGCGCCTGCTTAGGCGAGTTGTTACTGAAGGCGCCTACCTTGGCGAGTTGTTACTTAAGGCGTCTGCCTAAGTGAGTTGTTACTGAAGGCGCCTGCCTAGGTGAGTTGTTACTGAAGGCACCTGCCTAGGTGAGTTGTTACTGAAGGCGCCTGCCTAGGTGAGTTGTTACTGAAGGTGCCTGCCTAGGTGAGTTGTTACTGAAGGTGCTTGCCTAGGTGAGTTGTTACTGAAGGCGCCTGCCTAGGTGAGTTGTTACTGAAGGCGCCTGCCTAGGTGAGTTGTTACTGAAGGCGCCTGCCTAGGTGAGTTGTTACTGAAGGCGCCTGCCTAGGTGAGTTGTTACTGAAGGCGCCTGCCTAGGCGAGTTGTTTCTGAAGGCACCTGCCTAGGTGAGTTGTTTCTGAAGGCACCAGGTGAGTTGTTACTGAAGGCGCCTGCCTAGGCGAGTTGTTACTGAAGGCGCCTGCCTAGGTGAGTTGTTACTGAAGGCGCCTGCCTAGCGAGTTGTTACTGAAGGCGCCTGCCTAGGTGAGTTGTTACAGAAGGCGCTTGCCTAGGTGAGTTGTTACTGAAGGCGCCGGCCTAGGCGAGTTGTTACTGAAGGCGCCTGCCTAGGCGAGTTGTTAATGAAGGCGCCGGCCTAGGCGAGTTGTTACTGAAGGCGCCTGCCTAGGCGAGTTGTTACTGAAGGCGCCTGCCTAGGCGAGTTGTTACTGAAGGCGCCTGCCTAGCGAGTTGTTACTGAAGGTGCCTGCCTAGGCGAGTTGTTACTGAAGGCGCCTGCTTAGGCGAGTTGTTACTGAGGGCGCCTGCCTAGGCGAGTTGTTACTTAAGGCGTCTGCCTAAGTGAGTTGTTACTGAAGGCGCCTGCCTAGGTGAGTTGTTACTGAAGGCACCTGCCTAGGTGAGTTGTTACTGAAAGCGCCTGCCTATGTGAGTTGTTACTGAAGGCGTCTGAGGTGAGGTGTTACTGAAGGCGCCTGCCTAGGTGAGTTGTTACTGAAGGCGCCTGCCTAGGCGATGTTACTGAAGGCGCCTGCCTAGGTGAGTTGTTACTGAAGGCGCCTGCCTAGGGGAGTTGTTACTGAAGGCGCTTGCCTAGGTGAGTTGTTACTGAAGGCGCTTGCCTAGGTGAGTTGTTACTGAAGGCGCCTGCCTAGGTGAGTTGTTACTGAAGGCGCCTGCCTAGGTGAGTTGTTACTGAAGGCGCCTGCCTAGGTGAGTTGTTACTGAAGGCGCCTGCCTAGGTGAGTTGTTACAGAAGGCGCCTGCCTAGGTGAGTTGTTACTGAAGGCGCCTGCCTAGGTGAGTTGTTACTGAAGGCGCCTGCCTAGGCGAGTTGTTTCTGAAGGAGCCTGCCTAGGTGAGTTGTTACTGAAGGCGCCTCCCTAGGCGAGTTGTTACTGAAGGCGCCTCCCTAGGTGAGTTGTTACTGAAGGCGCCTGCCTAGGTGAGTTGTTACTGAAGGCGCCTGCCTAGGTGAGTTGTTACTGAAGGCGCCTGCCTAGGTGAGTTGTTACTGAAGGCGCCTGCCTAGGTGAGTTGTTACTGAAGGCGCATGCCTAGGTGAGTTGTTACTGAAGGCGCCTGCCTAGGCGAGTTGTTACTGAAGGCGCCTGCCTAGGTGAGTTGTTACTGAAGGCGCCTGCTTTGGCGAGTTGTTACTGAAGGCGCCTGCCTAAGTGAGTTGTTACTGAAGGCGCCTGCCTAGGCGAGTTGTTACTGAAGGCGCCGGCCTAGGTGAGTTGTTACTGAGGGCGCCTGCCTAGGCGAGTTGTTACTGAAGGCGCCTGCCTAGGCGAGTTGTTACTGAAGGCGCCTGCCTAAGTGAGTTGTTACTGAAGGCGCTTGCCTAGGCGAGTTGTTACTGAAGGCGCCTGCCTAGGTGAGTTGTTACTGAGGGCGCCTGCCTAGGCGAGTTTTTACTGAAGGCGCCTGCCTAGGTGAGTTGTTACTGAAGGCGCCTGCCTAGGGGAGTTGTTACTGAAGGCGCTTGCCTAGGTGAGTTGTTACTGAAGGCGCCTGCCTGGGTGAGTTGTTACTGAAGGCGCCTGCCTAGGTGAGTTGTTACTGAAGGCGCCTACCTAGGTGAGTTGTTACTGAAGGCGCCTGCCTAGGTGAGTTTTTACTGAAGGCGCCTGCCTAGGTGAGTTGTTACTGAAGGCGCCTGCCTAGGTGAGTTGTTACTGAAGGCGCCTGCGTAGGTGAGTTGTTACTGAAGCCGCCTGCCTAGGGGAGTTGTTACTGAAGGCGCTTGCCTAGGTGAGTTGTTAGTAAGGCGCCTGCTTGGGTGAGTTGTTACTGAAGGCGCCTGCCTAGGTGAGTTGTTACTGAAGGTGCCTTCCTAGGTGAGTTGTTACTGAAGGCGCCTGCCTAGGTGAGTTGTTACTGAAGGCGCCTGCCTAGGTGAGTTGTTACTGAAGGCGCCTGCCTAGGTGAGTTGTTACTGAAGGCGCCTGCGTAGGTGAGTTGTTACTGAAGGCGCCTGCCTAGGTGAGTTGTTACTGAAGGCGCCTGCCTAGGTGAGCTGTTACTGAAGGCACCTGCCTAGGTGAGTTGTTACTCTAGGCGCCTCCCTAGGTGAGTTGTTACTGAAGGCGCCTGCCTAGGTGAGTTGTTACTGAAGGCGCCTGCGTAGATGAGTTGTTACTGAAGGCGCCTGCCTACGTGAGTTGTTACTGAAGGCGCCTGCCTCGGTGAGTTATTACTGAAGGCGCTTGCCTATGTGAGTTGTTACTGAAGGCGCCTGCCTAGGCAAGTTGTTACTGAAGGCGCCTGCCTAGGCGAGTTGTTACTGAAGGCGCCTACCTATGTGAGTTCTTACTGAAGGCGCCTGCTTAGGCGAGTTGTTACTGAAGGCGCCTGCCTAGGCGAGTTGTTTCTTTAGGCGCCTGCCTAAGTGAGTTGTTACTGAAGGCGCCTGCCGAGGTGAGTTGTTACTGAAGGCGCCGGCCTAGGCGAGTTGTTACTGAAGGCGCCTGCCTAGGCGATGTTAATGAAGGCGCCTGCCTAGGCGAGTTGTTACTAAAGGCGCCTGCCTAGGGGAGTTGTTACTGAAGGCGCCTGCTTTGGCGAGTTGTTACTGAAGGCGCCTGCCTAGGCGAGTTGTTTCTTAAGGCGCCTGCCTAAGTGAGTTGTTACTGAAGGCGCCTGCCTAGGCGAGTTGTTACTGAAGGCGCCGGCCTAGGTGAGTTGTTACTGAGGGCGCCTGCCTAGGCGAGTTGTTACTGAAGGCGCCGGCCTAGGTGAGTTGTTACTGAGGGCGCCTGCCTAGGCGAGTTGTTACTGAAGGCGCCTGCCTAGGCGAGTTGTTACTGAAGGCGCCTGCCTAAGTGAGTTGTTACTGAAGGCGCTTGCCTAGGTGAGTTGTTACTGAAGGCGCCTGCCTAGGTGAGTTGTTACTGAGGGCGCCTGCCTAGGCGAGTTTTTACTGAAGGCGCCTGCCTAGGTGAGTTGTTACTGAAGGCGCCTGCCTAGGGGAGTTGTTACTGAAGGCGCTTGCCTAGGTGAGTTGTTACTGAAGGCGCCTGCCTGGGTGAGTTGTTACTGAAGGCGCCTGCCTAGGTGAGTTGTTACTGAAGGCGCCTACCTAGGTGAGTTGTTACTGAAGGCGCCTGCCTAGGTGAGTTTTTACTGAAGGCGCCTGCCTAGGTGAGTTGTTACTGAAGGCGCCTGCCTAGGTGAGTTGTTACTGAAGGCGCCTGCGTAGGTGAGTTGTTACTGAAGCCGCCTGCCTAGGGGAGTTGTTACTGAAGGCGCTTGCCTAGGTGAGTTGTTAGTAAGGCGCCTGCTTGGGTGAGTTGTTACTGAAGGCGCCTGCCTAGGTGAGTTGTTAGTGAAGGTGCCTTCCTAGGTGAGTTGTTATTGAAGGCGCCTGCCTAGGTGAGTTGTTACTGAAGGCGCCTGCCTAGGTGAGTTGTTACTGAAGGCGCCTGCCTAGGTGAGTTGTTACTGAAGGCGCCTGCGTAGGTGAGTTGTTACTGAAGGCGCCTGCCTAGGTGAGTTGTTACTGAAGGCGCCTGCCTAGGTGAGCTGTTACTGAAGGCACCTGCCTAGGTGAGTTGTTACTCTAGGCGCCTCCCTAGGTGAGTTGTTACTGAAGGCGCCTGCCTAGGTGAGTTGTTACTGAAGGCGCCTGCCTAGATGAGTTGTTACTGAAGGCGCCTGCCTACGTGAGTTGTTACTGAAGGCGCCTGCCTCGGTGAGTTATTACTGAAGGCGCTTGCCTATGTGAGTTGTTACTGAAGGCGCCTGCCTAGGCAAGTTGTTACTGAAGGCGCCTGCCTAGGCGAGTTGTTACTGAAGGCGCCTACCTATGTGAGTTCTTACTGAAGGCGCCTGCTTAGGCGAGTTGTTACTGAAGGCGCCTGCCTAGGCGAGTTGTTTCTTTAGGCGCCTGCCTAAGTGAGTTGTTACTGAAGGCGCCTGCCGAGGTGAGTTGTTACTGAAGGCGCCGGCCTAGGCGAGTTGTTACTGAAGGCGCCTGCCTAGGCGATGTTAATGAAGGCGCCTGCCTAGGCGAGTTGTTACTGAAGGCGCCTGCCTAGGGGAGTTGTTACTGAAGGCGCCTGCCTAGGTGAGTTGTTACTGAAGGCGCCTGCCTAGGTGAGCTGTTACTGAAGGCACCTGCCTAGGTGAGTTGTTACTCTAGGCGCCTCCCTAGGTGAGTTGTTACTGAAGGCGCCTGCCTAGGTGAGTTGTTACTGAAGGCGCCTGCCTAGATGAGTTGTTACTGAAGGCGCCTGCCTACGTGAGTTGTTACTGAAGGCGCCTGCCTCGGTGAGTTATTACTGAAGGCGCTTGCCTATGTGAGTTGTTACTGAAGGCGCCTGCCTAGGCAAGTTGTTACTGAAGGCGCCTGCCTAGGCGAGTTGTTACTGAAGGCGCCTACCTATGTGAGTTCTTACTGAAGGCGCCTGCTTAGGCGAGTTGTTACTGAAGGCGCCTGCCTAGGCGAGTTGTTTCTTTAGGCGCCTGCCTAAGTGAGTTGTTACTGAAGGCGCCTGCCGAGGTGAGTTGTTACTGAAGGCGCCGGCCTAGGCGAGTTGTTACTGAAGGCGCCTGCCTAGGCGATGTTAATGAAGGCGCCTGCCTAGGCGAGTTGTTACTGAAGGCGCCTGCCTAGGGGAGTTGTTACTGAAGGCGCCTGCTTTGGCGAGTTGTTACTGAAGGCGCCTGCCTAGGCGAGTTGTTTCTTAAGGCGCCTGCCTAAGTGAGTTGTTACTGAAGGCGCCTGCCTAGGCGAGTTGTTACTGAAGGCGCCGGCCTAGGTGAGTTGTTACTGAGGGCGCCTGCCTAGGCGAGTTGTTACTGAAGGCGCCTGCCTAGGCGAGTTGTTACTGAAGGCGCCTGCCTAAGTGAGTTGTTACTGAAGGCGCCTGCCTAGGTGAGTTGTTACTGAGGGCGCCTGCCTAGGCGAGTTTTTACTGAAGGCGCCTGCCTAGGTGAGTTGTTACTGAAGGCGCCTGCCTAGGGGAGTTGTTACTGAAGGCGCTTGCCTAGGTGAGTTGTTACTGAAGGCGCCTGCCTGGGTGAGTTGTTACTGAAGGCGCCTGCCTAGGTGAGTTGTTACTGAAGGCGCCTACCTAGGTGAGTTGTTACTGAAGGCGCCTGCCTAGGTGAGTTTTTACTGAAGGCGCCTGCCTAGGTGAGTTGTTACTGAAGGCGCCTGCCTAGGTGAGTTGTTACTGAAGGCGCCTGCCTAGGTGAGTTGTTACTGAAGGCGCCTGCGTAGGTGAGTTGTTACTGAAGGCGCCTGCCTAGGTGAGTTGTTACTGAAGGCACCTGCCTAGGTGAGTTGTTACTCTAGGCGCCTCCCTAGGTGAGTTGTTACTGAAGGCGCCTGCCTAGGTGAGTTGTTACTGAAGGCGCCTGCCTAGATGAGTTGTTACTGAAGGCGCCTGCCTACGTGAGTTGTTACTGAAGGCGCCTGCCTCGGTGAGTTATTACTGAAGGCGCTTGCCTATGTGAGTTGTTACTGAAGGCGCCTGCCTAGGCAAGTTGTTACTGAAGGCGCCTGCCTAGGCGAGTTGTTACTGAAGGCGCCTACCTATGTGAGTTCTTACTGAAGGCGCCTGCTTAGGCGAGTTGTTACTGAAGGCGCCTGCCTAGGCGAGTTGTTTCTTTAGGCGCCTGCCTAAGTGAGTTGTTACTGAAGGCGCCTGCCGAGGTGAATTGTTACTGAAGGCGCCGGCCTAGGCGAGTTGTTACTGAAGGCGCCTGCCTAGGCGATGTTAATGAAGGCGCCTGCCTAGGCGAGTTGTTACTGAAGGCGCCTGCCTAGGGGAGTTGTTACTGAAGGCGCTTGCCTAGGTGAGTTGTTACTGAAGGCGCCTGCCTAGGTGAGTTGTTACTGAAGGCGCCTGCCTGGGTGAGTTGTTACTGAAGGCGCCTGCTTAGGTGAGTTGTTACTGAAGGCGCCTGCCTGGGTGAGTTGTTACTGAAGGCGCCTGCCTGGGTGAGCTTTTACTGAAGGCGCCTGCCTAGGTGAGTTGTTACTGAAGGCTCCTGCCTGGGTGAGTTGTTACTGAAGGCGCCTGACTAGGTGAGCTTTTACTGAAGGCGCCTGCCTAGGTGAGTTGTTGCTGAAGGCGCCTGCCTTGGTGAGGTATTGCTGAAGGCGCCTGCCTAGGTGAGTTGTTGCTGAAGGCGCCTGCCTAGGTGAGTTGTTTCTGAAGGCGCGTGCCTAGGTGAGTTGTTACTAAAGGCGCTTGCCTAGGTGAGTTGTTACTGAAGGCGCCTGCCTAGGTGAGTTGTTACTGAAGGCGCCTGCCTAGGTGAGTTGTTACTGAAGGCGCCTGCCTAGGCAAGATGTTACTGAAGGCGCCTGCCTAGGTGAGTTGTTACTGAAGGCGCCTACCTAGGTGAGTTGTTACTGAAGGCGCCTGCCTAGGTGAGTTTTTACTGAAGGCGCCTGCCTAGGTGAGTTGTTACTGAAGGCGCCAGCCTAAGTGAGTTGTTACTGAAGGCGCCTGCCTAGGCGAGTTGTTACTGAAGGCGCCGGCCTAGGTGAGTTGTTACTGAGGGCGCCTGCCTAGGCGAGTTGTTACTGAAGGCGCCTGCCTAGGCGAGTTGTTACTGAAGGCGCCTGCCTAAGTGAGTTGTTACTGAAGGCGCCTGCCTAGGTGAGTTGTTACTGAGGGCGCCTGCCTAGGCGAGTTTTTACTGAAGGCGCCTGCCTAGGTGAGTTGTTACTGAAGGCGCCTGCCTAGGGGAGTTGTTACTGAAGGCGCTTGCCTAGGTGAGTTGTTACTGAAGGCGCCTGCCTGGGTGAGTTGTTACTGAAGGCGCCTGCCTAGGTGAGTTGTTACTGAAGGCGCCTACCTAGGTGAGTTGTTACTGAAGGCGCCTGCCTAGGTGAGTTTTTACTGAAGGCGCCTGCCTAGGTGAGTTGTTACTGAAGGCGCCTGCCTAGGTGAGTTGTTACTGAAGGCGCCTGCGTAGGTGAGTTGTTACTGAAGCCGCCTGCCTAGGGGAGTTGTTACTGAAGGCGCTTGCCTAGGTGAGTTGTTAGTAAGGCGCCTGCTTGGGTGAGTTGTTACTGAAGGCGCCTGCCTAGGTGAGTTGTTACTGAAGGTGCCTTCCTAGGTGAGTTGTTACTGAAGGCGCCTGCCTAGGTGAGTTGTTACTGAAGGCGCATGCCTAGGTGAGTTGTTACTGAAGGCGCCTGCCTAGGTGAGTTGTTACTGAAGGCGCCTGCGTAGGTGAGTTGTTACTGAAGGCGCCTGCCTAGGTGAGTTGTTACTGAAGGCGCCTGCCTAGGTGAGCTGTTACTGAAGGCACCTGCCTAGGTGAGTTGTTACTCTAGGCGCCTCCCTAGGTGAGTTGTTACTGAAGGCGCCTGCCTAGGTGAGTTGTTACTGAAGGCGCCTGCCTAGATGAGTTGTTACTGAAGGCGCCTGCCTACGTGAGTTGTTACTGAAGGCGCCTGCCTCGGTGAGTTATTACTGAAGGCGCTTGCCTATGTGAGTTGTTACTGAAGGCGCCTGCCTAGGCAATTTGTTACTGAAGGCGCCTGCCTAGGCGAGTTGTTACTGAAGGCGCCTACCTATGTGAGTTCTTACTGAAGGCGCCTGCTTAGGCGAGTTGTTACTGAAGGCGCCTGCCTAGGCGAGTTGTTTCTTTAGGCGCCTGCCTAAGTGAGTTGTTACTGAAGGCGCCTGCCGAGGTGAGTTGTTACTGAAGGCGCCGGCCTAGGCGAGTTGTTACTGAAGGCGCCTGCCTAGGCGATGTTAATGAAGGCGCCTGCCTAGGCGAGTTGTTACTGAAGGCGCCTGCCTAGGGGAGTTGTTACTGAAGGCGCTTGCCTAGGTGAGTTGTTACTGAAGGCGCCTGCCTAGGTGAGTTGTTACTGAAGGCGCCTGCCTGGGTGAGTTGTTACTGAAGGCGCCTGCTTAGGTGAGTTGTTACTGAAGGCGCCTGCCTGGGTGAGTTGTTACTGAAGGCGCCTGCCTGGGTGAGCTTTTACTGAAGGCGCCTGCCTAGGTGAGTTGTTACTGAAGGCTCCTGCCTGGGTGAGTTGTTACTGAAGGCGCCTGACTAGGTGAGCTTTTACTGAAGGCGCCTGCCTAGGTGAGTTGTTGCTGAAGGCGCCTGCCTTGGTGAGGTATTGCTGAAGGCGCCTGCCTAGGTGAGTTGTTGCTGAAGGCGCCTGCCTAGGTGAGTTGTTTCTGAAGGCGCGTGCCTAGGTGAGTTGTTACTAAAGGCGCTTGCCTAGGTGAGTTGTTACTGAAGGCGCCTGCCTAGGTGAGTTGTTACTGAAGGCGCCTGCCTAGGTGAGTTGTTACTGAAGGCGCCTGCCTAGGCAAGATGTTACTGAAGGCGCCTGCCTAGGCGAGTTGTTACTGAAGGCGCCTGCCTAGGCGAGTTGTTACTGAAGGCGCCTGCCCATGTGAGTTGTTACTGAAGGCGCTGTGAAAATGAGAACGAGAATGGATGGACTATGAAATGAAGTGAGTACAAATATGAAACCCTCATTGGTTGTACCCCCTATGGGATACCCCACTATAGCCTACACAACAGCATAAGCCACAATGTTCTGACACACCCCCATAGGCAAAGTGGGGGAGAACAAGGGGTCACAAGACCAGTCAAGCAAAGCAAAGCAAAGCAAGCTCAGGGTGGATCACAAAGTCACCACACAGTCCGAGCACAGGGTCAAGGCCACACGGCCAGTTCACATGCAAGAGTACACACATATATATAAAGCTAGACAAGCAAGAGCAGGTATATATATATGTGAGAGTACAAGCAAGGTCAAGAGGAGAGCAAGTGAGGCAAGACGGGCACAAGACCCAGCTGAGTGCAGAAGCGCTGATGATCACAAGGCGGAAGTGCCTTGGTGAAGACATCAGCAGTGTTGGCCTCAGAGGCCACGTACGCAAGCCGCAACTGTCCACGTTGCTGTAGCTCACGAGCAAGGAAGTAGCGGAGAGCAATGTGCTTTGTTCTGTGCTCCAGTCGCTGCTCTCGACACAAGGCCAGCATGGCCTTGTTGTCTTCGTACAGGACTGGAGGAGAACGAGGCGGCTCTCCAAGGTCGGTCAGCAGGTAGGTGAGCCAGCGAAGCTCCTGTGCAGCCATGGCCCCGGCGTAGATCTCAGCCTCACAACTCGAGCCAAGAACAGAAGACGAGCGAGTAGCCCGCCACGAAACAGAGCCGGAACCAAGGCTGAAGGTGTAACCCTGTGACGACCGCTGCGTAGCCTGGTCGTCAGCCCAAGAAGCGTCCGCGTGCCCAGTGAGGACCACTGGACTCCGCCCTCCAAGCACTAGCCCCATGCCCGACGTACTGCACAAGTAGCGCAACACCCTCTTCGCTGCAGCCATGTGCTCTAGTCTGTGTCTCCCAGGAGCAACATAGCGTGCAAGAATGCTAAGAGGGTATGCAAGGTCAGGTCGTGTGCAGGTCATCAGGTACATGAGGCAGCCAACAAGCTCTGGGTACGGGCCACTCGACTCTACGGACTCATCCGAAGGCAGAGCTGAGAGCGAGTGGCGAGTAGACAGAGGAGTGGCCTGAGGCGAGGAGTACGTGAAGCCGAAGCGCTGAAGGACCTGCTGCACCATGTGTGACTGAGTCAGGGTAATGGTGCGGCGTGCTCTGTCCCGGGTGATCTGCAAGCCAAGGTAGCTGCGCAGTTCACCCAGGTCTGTGCACGTGTGTCTCTTCTGCAGCTCGGACTTCACGTAGGCGAGTCCAGCAGTGTCAGCTGTGGCAAAGACCAAGTCGTCGACGTACACGAGGATGTAGAACGGCGGCAGAGAGGTGTCGGTGCGTAGAAACAGCGACGGGTCGGCAGTAGAAGGAGCAAACCCAAGAGCCGCAAGCGTAGTCCTCAGTGTGTCGTGCCACTCACGTGGCGCCTGGCGGAGACCGTAGACTGGACGCCGGAGACTCCACTGGGTACCAGGAGGGAAAGACCCAGTGAAGCCAGGTGGGCGACGCAGCCAGATCTCCTCGTGCAGGCTGCCTTGCAAGAAAGCTGTGCTGAAGTCAAGAGAGTGCAGCTCGTAGTCACGGTGAGCAGCAACGTGCAGCAGTACCCGAAGAGTGGTCATCTTCGGGGTGGGGGAGAAGGTCTGAAAGTAGTCAACTCCCTGCCGCTGACTGAAGCCACGAGCCACGTAACGCGCCTTGAAGACAGGCGGAGAACCCGGCGGCCGCTTCACCCTGAAGATCCACATGCCACTGACGATGTTCGCCCCAGGAGGGGGGACAACGTAGGTGCCTGTGGACTTCCAGGAAGCCATCTCTGCATCCATAGCTGCCTGCCACTGAGAGGAGTAGGGACCCTCTATCGCCTCCGCGTAAGAGCGCGGAGTCGGGATGTCAAGTGCATCCGGGTCTCCCTCAGGGGTAAGCAGTACGGACACGAGATGAGGTGAGGCAGCTGCCAGACACTGGAACTCCTCCTGCCTGTCCTCAAGGACGTCCGTGCCAAGGGCACACTCACCCCCGACGGACGGAGGACAGACAGACTCAGACTCAGCGATAAGACTAGCAGCGTAGTCTAAGCGACAGCGAGCAGCAAAGTCGACGAGCTCAGTAACGAGAGCAGACGCAGCAGTAGACTCGAAAGAAGGGTCAGTGACAACAGTAGCAAGGAGACGCGTGACAGTAGGACTGGCAGCACGAAGAGAGTCCGACTCCGGGTCGGCAAGAGCAGGAAGAGAGGACTCAGGAGGAGAAGGCAAAGGGGCACGCAGAGGAGCAGTGGACGGACGCAGAGACATCCGGTGCGTGCCAGGGACAGGAGGAGGACGCTGACGCGAACCGCGACCACTAGTGCGAGCAGCACGGACAGGCGACGCAGGGCGAGACGCAGGCTCACGACGCTCAGCCAGACCTCCAGTAGGACCAGTGTAGGGAGAAGGAGCAGGCAAAGGGGAGGTAGGCTGCAACTGTAGCTGGGACGAGACAGGCTGTGGACACTCTAAGGGAGGAGGAGGACCAGTAGAAGGTGGAAGACCAAGAACCTGCTGCAGGAGTGGAACGAAGTACGGTCGAGGCCGCGCGGCGACGCTAGAAGCAGCAGGGACAGCACCAGAACCCTCAGCAGGAGCACCCGCTCCAGCAGCACCACCAGTAGCTCCAGAACCTCCAGCAGCACCAGGAGCACCCCCAGTAGGACTGCCAGCGGTAGTCTCAGCGCCAACACCCTCAGCAGCACCAGCTCCAGTGCACCCAGGACGAGCACCTCCGGGACCCGCGACCGCAGCACCCTCAGCAGCCGAAGGACCTCCAGCACCAGCAGCACGCCTCCAGCGCCGGGCAAACCACTCACGCAGCTCCTGTGGAGAAAGTGGCTCCCGGCGAGACGAAGCACTCGGAGAACCTCCAGGCGGAGCACCTCCAGGCTCAGCACCCCCAGGCGTAGCACCCCTAGGCTCAGCACCCCCAGACGTAGCACCCCCAGGCTCAGCACCCCTAGGCTCAGCACCCCCAGGCTCAGCACCCCTAGGCTCAGCACCCCCAGGCTCAGCACCCCCAGGCTCAGCACCCCTAGGCTCAGCACCCCTAGGCTCAGCACCCCCAGACGTAGCACCCCCAGGCCCAGCACCCCTAGGCTCCGCACCCCCAGGTACAGCACCCCCAGCCTCAGCACCCTCAGCAGCACCAGAGTCACCAGTGACCTCGACAGGCTCGACTGCGTCTACCTGGGACACACCTGAAGGGGCAGGACCCTGAGGGGGGAGGGGGTCTACCTGGGGGGGACCTGGTACCAGGAAGAGTGGGGGTGGGGGGAGGGACGGAGTGCGGTAGGGGAAGAGGCGGTAGTAGGGGACCGACTCGTCAAACGTGACGTCCTGGGAGGACAGAACACGGCGAGAGGTGGGGTGGTAAAACTGCCACCCAGGCGCGTCAGGGGGGAACCCCAGGAAGACGCAAGGAGCAGCACGAGGGGATAGTTTGTCCGCAGACAGGTCGCGGACAAACGCCCGAGATCCCCAGACCCGGAACGCCGACGCATCGCCAACCTTTCCCGTCCACAGCAAGGCTGGGGAGGTCTCCGGCCTGGAGACCCTGGGGTGGAGGTTGATCTGATGCGCCGCGTACCTCACCGCAAACGGCCACAGAAAATGGGGGGCAGCCGCATGCATCATAGACGTACGAGCGACGTCCATGACCATGCCAATGCGGCGCTCAGCAATCCCATTTTGCTGCGGTGAGTCCGGAAGCGTGAAGGTCTGACGGATGCCCCGTGCACGACAGTAGGCACGCAGAACAGGAAAGTCCGAGCCGAAGCTCTGCCTGAGCTGGAGACGAGCTGCGCGGATCCAGTCGATCAGCACCTCAGTGACATCACCCTTGCTGCGCAAGGGGAAGACTGTGGTGTAACGCGAGTAGTCGTCAACAACGAGCAGGAAGTAGCGCTCGTGACCCTGTCCACGGACGCGGGCTGGGCCCCACACGTCCATGTGAAGTGTCTGCAACGGGGCCTCTGTCGAAGGAAACTGGGAGGAGTGAGGGGCAGCACGCTGGCGCCCCTCGACACAGGGGACACAGGTAGGGCCAGGGCCCTGAGGAAGGGGAGGGAGGGACCGGGGGAGACCGGACACAAGAAGACGGGAGGCCATACCTCTGAGCCGAAGCAGAGAGGGGTGGCCAAGGCGGTGGTGCCAGAGGAGAGTCTCGTGAGACAGGAGACGACACGAACAGGGGGCAGACTCAGGACCAGACCTGGACGCCGCAGCAAACACCTGACCCGACGTAACTACCCTACCAGACTCAGCAACTGGAGGAGACGCAGTGGTCAGAGTGTACAGGCTCGACCCCGGCTGACGGGTGAACGTAGCCAGGTGTCGGCCTGTGCCAGCCTCTGTACAGTGGGTCACTCGCTGACGTGCAGGAGTGAACTGGTGGACACCCGCATCCTGTAGGTCAGCACCACTCACCAGGTTCGTCGAGAACGAGGGGAGGTAGAGACCAGACAGGGTGCCAGAGGGAGCCGCCGGACACGGGAGGACTGTGGAGAAACGAGACAGGACCGGACCCCCAGAGGGGTCAGCCAGAGACACCGCAACCGGCCGACTAAGCGGCGTGAGTGTGGTGCGGTCCCGAAAGAAGGAGCGAGACGCCCCATAGTCAAGAGTGAAGGTGAGGGAGGCCGAAGCCGACGCGGTACCTGAGAGAGCAGACTCACCAGTACCTGAGGACGCAGACACACCAGCACCTAGAGCAGCAGCGTCGTAAGCACCTAGGGCAGCAGCCTCACCAGTACCTAGAGCAGCAGTCTCAATGCCCGGATCGGGCTGGAAACACCGGTAACAGTCACCCTCATCACTAATAGACACAGCATACATGGCAGAGAGAATAGCATCAAAGTCCAGATCAAAGATGGCAACCCCCGCCCTAGACAGCTCGTCCCAGCGAGGGATCTCGGAGGCCTCCGGGAACTGGTGACGCCATGCGTCCGTCAGGCGGCCAAAGCAGCGCGGAGTGGGGTGCGCACCCCCACACTGCTCACCCGCACGGTCGCCGGTGCGCAGGACGTAGGTACACGGACAAAAACCCCCACCCCGCTGGCGTGCAGTGTACCACTCACGGAGCTGCTGAGGGGACAGGGTCGCACGACCACGCTGCTGCTGCTGGCGCGAGCCACCACCGGAGCCACTCCTCTGCAAAGACCCGCGACCAGCTCCACCGCCACCCCCACCGCCTCCACCGCCTCCGCTGCCTCCACTGCCGCCGCCGCCTCCACCGCCTCGTCCACCGCCGCCTCCTCCGCCACCTCCGCTACCACCGCCACCGCCGCCGCGGCCTCCGCCTCCACTGCCGCCACCGAACCCCCCACCCCCACCTCCACCTCCACCGCTACCCCCACTCCCCCCACTGCCTCCACCTCCACCTCCACCGCCCGCTCCTCCAGCTCCCTTGCCCCCCTTGCCCTTGCCAGGGCGGCGTCTCCCGCTAGGGGCAGACGCCGCACCGACCGACTCAAGACCAAGGAGGTCGGCCGAAGCAGCAGAGGCAACAGAGGGCAGCAGGGGGGAGGGAGAACACCCCTCAAAGATGGGGGTGCGCGGGTCACCTCGAGAGGCTCCTACAGCGACTATGCTCTTTTCTATCGCGAGGAGGGCCTTCTCGAGGAGGTCTACAGTGAGTGTGGTGGGACAGACTGAGAGAAAGTGGTCCCTGACTACTCGAAGGGAGTCAGGGAGGCGAGTGACTAGGAAGTACAGAGTGATGTACATGGGGGGGGGGGTTCGCGGTGCAGAAGTCAGCAGGAAGTGCAGCGCGGTAGCGAGTGTCACTAGTGCGGAGGTGCGTAATGAGGTCAGCAACGGTGGGAAAAGAAGCAAGGTCAGGGAAGAGGTACGGCAGCATGAGACGGCTCAGTGCAGCAGTGGAAGGGGAGGAGTAGCGCGCGACTACAGCGGCGTACAAGGTCTGAGCACTCTTGTACTGACTAAAGTGCGCACGCTCGGAGGTAGGGAGGTGGCGACGCACAGCAAGACATGCAGCAGCATCGCGCGTGGCCCACTGGGAGCGAACAGTGGCGTCAGCATCAGCAGCAGGGGCAGGGGAAGCGCCAGAGGTGAGGTCAAAGAGAGAGAGGCCGTCCGCCCTATCGCACTGTAAGAACAGCTGTAGGTCATCTACCCAGACCTCAAAGTCAATGGCCCGACCCTCAGCGTCAAAAGTGAGGACACTAGGGGTAGCCATGACAGCAGTAGACCAGCAGTGCAAGGAGTAGGGGAAGAGCACGCAGTGACAGAGGGTCTGTGCTCACCGGACAGGGCTGCTCGGGCGGCTCGGCTGCAGGGCGGCTCGGCCGCTGGGCGGCTCGGCGGCTGGGCGGCTCGGCGGCTGGGCGGCTCGGCAGCTGGGCGGCTCGGCGGCTGGGCGGTCGGCTGCACGGCTGCAGTGCGGCTCGGCGGCGGGGCGGCTCGGCTGCTCTGCTGCTGGGCGGCTCGGCTGCGCTGCTGTTGGGCGGCTCGGCTGGGCCGCTGATGTAGGGCGGCGGGGCCGCTGTAGAGGAGTGGCGGGGCCGCTGCAGAAGGACGGCGGGGCCGCTGGGTAGTGAGGCGGCGGGGCCGCGAAGACGGGCGGCGGGGCCGCTGCAGAGAAGCGGCGGGGCCGCAGTGAAGGGCGGCGGGGCCGCAACGAGAGAGGCGGCGGGGCCGCAGCGAGAGAAGCGGCGGGGCCGCGAAGTCGGGCGGCGGGGCCGCTGAGTAGGGCGGCGGGGCCGCAGTGAGAGGCGGCGGGGCCGCAGCGAGAGAGGCGGCGGGGCCGCGAAGACGGGCGGCGGGGCCGCTGAGATGGGCGGCGGGGCCGCAGTGAGTGGCGGCGGGGCCGCAGCGAGAGATGGCGGCGGGGCCACGAAGACGGGCGGCGGGGCCGCAACGAGAGAGGCGGCGGGGCCGCAGAAAAGGGCGTCGACGGGCCGTAGGCGGCGCGAAGCCGCAGGTAAGGGCGGCGACGGGCCGGGGCGGCTCGAAGCCGCAGGTAGAGGCGGCGCGAAGCCGCGGGAAGGGCGGCGACGGGCCTGGGCGGCGCGAAGCCGCAGGTAGGGGCGGCGCGAAGCCGCCGGTGAGGGCGGCGCAAAGCCGCGGGTAAGGGCGGCGACGGGCCGGGAAAAGGGCGGCGCGCCGCAGCCGCTAGGGCGGCTCGACGCGACCGTAAGGGCGGCGCGACGGGCCGCTAGGTGCGACTCGACGGGCCGCTAAAAAAAAAAAAAAAAAAAAAAAGGCAGGCGCGACTCGAGGCGCGCTTCGGTGGGCCCAAGGAACAGTCCCTAGGAGGGGACCTGCTCTGATTCCATATGAAAATGAGAACGAGAATGGATGGACTATGAAATGAAGTGAGTACAAATATGAAACCCTAATTGGTTGTACCCCCTATGGGATACCCCACTATAGCCTACACAACAGCATAAGCCACAATGTTCTGACAGGCGCCTGCCTAGGCGAGTTGTTAGTGAAGGCGCCGGCCTAGGCGAGTTGTTACTGAAGGCGCCTGCCTAGGCGAGTTGTTACTGAAGGTGCCTGCCTAGGCGAGTTGTTACTGAAGGCGCCTGCCTAGGCGAGTTGTTACTGAAGGTGTCTGCCTAGGCGAGTTGTTACTGAAGGCGCCTGCTTAGGCGAGTTGTTACTGAAGGCGCCTGCCTTGGCGAGTTGTTACTTAAGGCGTCTGCCTAAGTGAGTTGTTACTGAAGGCGCCTGCCTAGGTGAGTTGTTACTGAAGGCACCTGCCTAGGTGAGTTGTTACTGAAAGCGCCTGCCTACGTGAGTTGTTACTGAAGGCGCCTGCCTGGGTGAGTTGTTACTGTAGGCGCCTGCCTGGGTGAGTTGTTACTGAAGGCACCTGCCTGGGTGAGTTGTTACTGAAGGCGCCTGCCTGGGTGAGTTGTTACTGAAGGCGCTTGCCTAGGTGAGTTGTTACTGAAGGCGCCTGCCTAGGTGAGTTGTTACTGAAGGCGCCTGCCAAGGTGAGTTGTTACTGAAGGCGCCTGCCTAGGTGAGTTGTTACTGAAGGCGCCTGCCTAGGCGAGTTGTTACTGAAGGCGCCTGCCTAGGTGAGTTGTTACTGAAGGCGCCTGCCTAGGCGAGTTGTTTCTGAAGGCGCCTGCCTAGGTGAGTTGTTACTGAAGGCGCCTGCCTAGGCGAGTTGTTACTGAAGGCGCCTGCCTAGGTGAGTTGTTACTGAAGGCGCCTGCCTAGGTGAGTTGTTACTGAAGGCGCATGCCTAGGTGAGTTGTTACTGAAGGCGCCTGCCTAGGTGAGTTGTTACTGAAGGCGCCTGCCTAGGCGAGTTGTTACTGAAGGCGCCTGCCTAGGTGAGTTGTTACTGAAGGCGCCTGCCTAGGCGAGTTGTTTCTGAAGGCGCCTGCCTAGGCGAGTTGTTACTGAAGGCGCCTGCCTAGGCGAGTTGTTACTGAAGGCGCCTGCCTAGGCGAGTTGTTACTGAAGGCGCCGGCCTAGGCGAGTTGTTACTGAAGGCGCCTGCCTAGGCGAGTTGTTACTGAAGGCGCCTGCCTAGGCGAGTTGTTACTGAAGGCGCCTGCCTAGGCGAGTTGTTACTGAAGGCGCCTGCCTAGGCGAGTTGTTACTGAAGGCGCCTGCCTAGGCGAGTTGTTACTGAAGGCGCCGGCCTAGGCGAGTTGTTACTGAAGGCGCCTGCCTAGGCGAGTTGTTACTGAAGGCGCCTGCCTAGGTGAGTTGTTACTGAAGGCGCCTGCCTAGGCGAGTTGTTACTGAAGGCGACTGCCTAGGCGAGTTGTTACTGAAGGCGCCTGCCTAGGCGAGTTGTTACTGAAGGCGCCGGCCTAGGCGAGTTGTTACTGAAGGCGCCTGCCTAGGCGAGTTGTTACTGAAGGCGCCTGCCTAGGCGAGTTGTTACTGAAGGCGCCTGCCTAGGCGAGTTGTTACTGAAGGTGCCTGCCTAGGCGAGTTGTTACTGAAGGCGCCTGCTTAGGCGAGTTGTTACTGAGGGCGCCTGCCTAGGCGAGTTGTTACTTAAGGCGTCTGCCTAAGTGAGTTGTGACTGAAGGCGCCTGCCTAGGTGAGTTGTTACTGAAGGCACCTGCATAGGTGAGTTGTTACTGAAAGCGCCTGCCTAAGTGAGTTGTTACTGAAGGCGCCTGAGGTGAGGTGTTACTGAAGGCGCCTGCCTAGGTGAGTTGTTACTGAAGGCGCTTGCCTAGGTGAGTTGTTACTGAAGGCGCTTGCCTAGGTGAGTTGTTACTGAAGGCGCCTGCCTAGGTGAGTTGTTACTGAAGGCGCCTTCCTAGGTGAGTTGTTACTGAAGGTGCCTGCTTAGGTGAGTTGTTACTGAAGGCGCCTGCCTCGGTGAGTTGTTACTGAAGGCGCCTGCCTATGTGAGTTGTTACTGAAGGCGCCTGCCTAGGCGAGTTGTTACTTAAGGCGCCTGCCTAAGTGAGTTGTTACTGAAGGCGCCTGCCTAGGGGAGTTGTTACTGAAGGCGCCGGCCTAGGCGAGTTGTTACTGAAGGCGCCTGCCTAGGCGAGTTGTTACTGAAGGCGCCTACCTAGGCGAGTTGTTACTGAAGGCGCCTGCATAGGGGAGTTGTTACTGAAGGCGCCTGCCTAGGCGAGTTGTTACTGAAGGCGCCTGCCTAGGTGAGTTGTTACTGAAGGCGCTTGCCTAGGTTAGTTGTTACTGAAGGCGCCGGCCTAGGCGAGTTGTTACTGAAGGCGCCTGCCTAGGCGAGTTGTTACTGAAGGCGCCGGCCTAGGCGAGTTGTTACTGAAGGCGCCTGCCTAGGGGAGTTGTTACTGAAGGCGCCGGCCTAGGCGAGTTGTTACTGAAGGCGCCTGCCTAGGGGAGTTGTTACTGAAGGCGCCGGCCTAGGCGAGTTGTTACTGAAGGCGCCGGCCTAGGCGAGTTGTTACTGAAGGCGCCTTCCTAGGTGAGTTGTTACTGAAGGTGCCTCCTTAGGTGAGTTGTTACTGAAGGCGCCTGCCTCGGTGAGTTGTTACTGAAGGCGCCTGCCTATGTGAGTTGTTACTGAAGGCGCCTGCCTAGGCGAGTTGTTACTTAAGGCGCCTGCCTAAGTGAGTTGTTACTGAAGGCGCCTGCCTAGGGGAGTTGTTACTGAAGGCGCCGGCCTAGGCGAGTTGTTACTGAAGGCGCCTGCCTAGGCGAGTTGTTACTGAAGGCGCCTACCTAGGCGAGTTGTTACTGAAGGCGCCTGCATAGGGGAGTTGTTACTGAAGGCGCCTGCCTAGGCGAGTTGTTACTGAAGGCGCCTGCCTAGGTGAGTTGTTACTGAAGGCGCTTGCCTAGGTTAGTTGTTACTGAAGGCGCCGGCCTAGGCGAGTTGTTACTGAAGGCGCCTGCCTAGGCGAGTTGTTACTGAAGGCGCCTGCCTAGGCGAGTTGTTACTGAAGGCGCCTGCCTAGGGGAGTTGTTACTGAAGGCGCCTGCCTAGGTGAGTTGTTACTGAAGGCGCCTGCCTAGGCGATGTTACTGAAGGCGCCTGCCTAGGCGAGTTGTTACTGAAGGCCTTTGCCTAGGGGAGTTGTTACTGAAGGCGCTTGCCTAGGGGAGTTGTTACTGAAGGCGCCTGCCTAGGTGAGTTGTTACTAAAGGCGCCTGCCTAGGTGAGTTGTTACTGAAGGCGCCTGCCTAGGTGAGTTGTTACTGAAGGCGCCTGCTTTGGCGAGTTGTTACTGAAGGCGCCTGCCTAGGCGAGTTGTTTCTTAAGGCGCCTGCCTAAGTGAGTTGTTACTGAAGGCGCCTACCGAGGGGAGTTGTTACTGAAGGCGCCGGCCTAGGAGAGTTGTTACTGAAGGCGCCTGCCTAGGCGAGTTGTTACTGAAGGCGCTTGCCTAGGTGATTTGTTACTGAAGGCGCCTGCCTAGGGGAGTTGTTACTGAAGGCGCTTGCCTAGGTGAGTTGTTACTGAAGGTGCCTGCCTGGGTGAGTTATTACTGAAGGCGCCTACCTAGGTGAGTTGTTACTGAAGGCGCCTACCTAGGTGAGTTGTTACTGAAGGCGCCTGCATAGGGGAGTTGTTACTGAAGGCGCCTGCCTAGGCGAGTTGTTACTGAAGGCGCCTGCCTAGGTGAGTTGTTACTGAAGGCGCTTGCCTAGGTTAGTTGTTACTGAAGGCGCCGGCCTAGGCGAGTTGTTACTGAAGGCGCCTGCCTAGGCGAGTTGTTACTGAAGGCGCCTGCCTAGGCGAGTTGTTACTGAAGGCGCCTGCCTAGGGGAGTTGTTACTGAAGGCGCCTGCCTAGGTGAGTTGTTACTGAAGGCGCCTGCCTAGGCGATGTTACTGAAGGCGCCTGCCTAGGCGAGTTGTTACTGAAGGCCTTTGCCTAGGGGAGTTGTTACTGAAGGCGCTTGCCTAGGGGAGTTGTTACTGAAGGCGCCTGCCTAGGTGAGTTGTTACTAAAGGCGCCTGCCTAGGTGAGTTGTTACTGAAGGCGCCTGCCTAGGTGAGTTGTTACTGAAGGCGCCTGCTTTGGCGAGTTGTTATTGAAGGCGCCTGCCTAGGCGAGTTGTTTCTTAAGGCGCCTGCCTAAGTGAGTTGTTACTGAAGGCGCCTACCGAGGGGAGTTGTTACTGAAGGCGCCGGCCTAGGAGAGTTGTTACTGAAGGCGCCTGCCTAGGCGAGTTGTTACTGAAGGCGCTTGCCTAGGTGATTTGTTACTGAAGGCGCCTGCCTAGGGGAGTTGTTACTGAAGGCGCTTGCCTAGGTGAGTTGTTACTGAAGGTGCCTGCCTGGGTGAGTTATTACTGAAGGCGCCTACCTAGGTGAGTTGTTACTGAAGGCGCCTACCTAGGTGAGTTGTTACTGAAGGCGCCTGCCTAGGTGAGTTGTTACTGAAGGCGCCTGCCTAGGTGAGTTGTTACTGAAGGCGCCTGCCTAGGTGAGTTGTTACTGAAGGCGCCTGCATAGGTGAGTTGTTACTGAAGGCGCCTGCCTAGGGGAGTTGTTACTGAAGGCGCCTGCCTAGGTGAGCTGTTACTGAAGGCGCCTGCCTAGGGGAGTTGTTACTGAAGGCGCTTGCCTAGGTGAGTTGTTACTGAAGGCGCCTGCCTGGGTGAGTTGTTACTGAAGGCGCCTGCCTAGGTGAGTTGTTACTGAAGGCGCCTACCTAGGTGAGTTGTTACTGAAGGCGCCTGCCTAGGTGAGTTGTTACTGAAGGCGCCTGCCTAGGTGAGTTGTTACTGAAGGCGCCTGCCTAGGTGAGTTGTTACTGAAGGCGCCTGCGTAGGTGAGTTGTTACTGAAGGCGCCTGCCTAGGTGAGCTGTTACTGAAGGCGCCTGCCTAGGTGAGTTGTTACTCTAGGCGCCTCCCTAGATGAGTTGTTACTGAAGGCGCCTCCCTAGATGAGTTGTTACTGAAGGCGCCTGCCTAGGTGAGTTGTTACTGAAGGCGCCTGCCTAGATGAGTTGTTACTGAAGGCGCCTGCCTACGTAAGTTGTTACTGAAGGCGCTTGCCTATGTGAGTTGTTACTGAAGGCGCCTGCCTAGGCAAGTTGTTACTGAAGGCGCCTGCCTAGGCGAGTTGTTACTGAAGGCGCCTACCTATGCGAGTTGTTACTGAAGGCGCCTGCCTAGGCGAGTTGTTACTGAAGGCGCCGGCCTAGGCGAGTTGTTACTGAAGGCGCCTGCCTAGGCGAGTTGTTACTGAAGGTGCCTGCCTAGGCGAGTTGTTACTTAAGGCGCCTGCTTAGGCGAGTTGTTACTGAAGGCGCCTGCCTAGGCGAGTTGTTACTTAAGGCGTCTGCCTAAGTGAGTTGCTACTGAAGGCGCCTGCCTAGGTGAGTTGTTACTGAAGGCACTTGCCTAGGTGAGTTGTTACTGAAAGCGCCTGCCTAGGTGAGTTGTTACTGAAGGCGCCTGAGGTGAGGTGTTACTGAAGGCGCCTGCCTATGTGAGTTGTTACTGAAGGCGCTTGCCTAGGTGAGTTGTTACTGAAGGCGCCTGCCTAGGCGAGTTGTTACTGAAGGCGCTTGCCTAGGCGAGTTGTTACTGAAGGCGCCTACCTAGGCGAGTTGTTACTGAAGGCGCCTGCATAGGGGAGTTGTTACTGAAGGCGCCTGCCTAGGCGAGTTGTTACTGAAGGCGCTTGCCTAGGTGAGTTGTTACTGAAGGCGCCTGCCTAGGCGAGTTGCTACTGAAGGCGCCTGCCTAGGCGAGTTGTTACTGAAGGCGCTTGCCTAGGTGAGTTGTTACTGAAGGCGCCTGCCTAGGCGAGTTGTTACTTAAGGCGCCTGCCTAGGTGAGTTGTTACTGAAGGCGCCTGCCTAGGCGAGTTGTTACTGAAGGTGCCTGCCTTGGCCCGCTACTGAAACAAGCCCTTTTATCCCAATGGTCTAGTGGTTGGGATTCTGACAAGTTGTTACTGAAGGTGCCTGCTTAGGTGAGTTGTTACTGAAGGCGCCTGCCTCGGTGAGTTGTTACTGAAGGCGCCTGCCTATGTGAGTTGTTACTGAAGGCGCCTGCCTAGGCGAGTTGTTACTTAAGGCGCCTGCCTAAGTGAGTTGTTACTGAAGGCGCCTGCCTAGGGGAGTTGTTACTGAAGGCGCCGGCCTAGGCGAGTTGTTACTGAAGGCGCCTGCCTAGGCGAGTTGTTACTGAAGGCGCCTACCTAGGCGAGTTGTTACTGAAGGCGCCTGCATAGGGGAGTTGTTACTGAAGGCGCCTGCCTAGGCGAGTTGTTACTGAAGGCGCCTGCCTAGGTGAGTTGTTACTGAAGGCGCTTGCCTAGGTTAGTTGTTACTGAAGGCGCCGGCCTAGGCGAGTTGTTACTGAAGGCGCCTGCCTAGGCGAGTTGTTACTGAAGGCGCCGGCCTAGGCGAGTTGTTACTGAAGGCGCCTGCCTAGGGGAGTTGTTACTGAAGGCGCCGGCCTAGGCGAGTTGTTACTGAAGGCGCCTGCCTAGGGGAGTTGTTACTGAAGGCGCCGGCCTAGGCGAGTTGTTACTGAAGGCGCCGGCCTAGGCGAGTTGTTACTGAAGGCGCCTTCCTAGGTGAGTTGTTACTGAAGGTGCCTCCTTAGGTGAGTTGTTACTGAAGGCGCCTGCCTCGGTGAGTTGTTACTGAAGGCGCCTGCCTATGTGAGTTGTTACTGAAGGCGCCTGCCTAGGCGAGTTGTTACTTAAGGCGCCTGCCTAAGTGAGTTGTTACTGAAGGCGCCTGCCTAGGGGAGTTGTTACTGAAGGCGCCGGCCTAGGCGAGTTGTTACTGAAGGCGCCTGCCTAGGCGAGTTGTTACTGAAGGCGCCTACCTAGGCGAGTTGTTACTGAAGGCGCCTGCATAGGGGAGTTGTTACTGAAGGCGCCTGCCTAGGCGAGTTGTTACTGAAGGCGCCTGCCTAGGTGAGTTGTTACTGAAGGCGCTTGCCTAGGTTAGTTGTTACTGAAGGCGCCGGCCTAGGCGAGTTGTTACTGAAGGCGCCTGCCTAGGCGAGTTGTTACTGAAGGCGCCTGCCTAGGCGAGTTGTTACTGAAGGCGCCTGCCTAGGGGAGTTGTTACTGAAGGCGCCTGCCTAGGTGAGTTGTTACTGAAGGCGCCTGCCTAGGCGATGTTACTGAAGGCGCCTGCCTAGGCGAGTTGTTACTGAAGGCCTTTGCCTAGGGGAGTTGTTACTGAAGGCGCTTGCCTAGGGGAGTTGTTACTGAAGGCGCCTGCCTAGGTGAGTTGTTACTAAAGGCGCCTGCCTAGGTGAGTTGTTACTGAAGGCGCCTGCCTAGGTGAGTTGTTACTGAAGGCGCCTGCTTTGGCGAGTTGTTACTGAAGGCGCCTGCCTAGGCGAGTTGTTTCTTAAGGCGCCTGCCTAAGTGAGTTGTTACTGAAGGCGCCTACCGAGGGGAGTTGTTACTGAAGGCGCCGGCCTAGGAGAGTTGTTACTGAAGGCGCCTGCCTAGGCGAGTTGTTACTGAAGGCGCTTGCCTAGGTGATTTGTTACTGAAGGCGCCTGCCTAGGGGAGTTGTTACTGAAGGCGCTTGCCTAGGTGAGTTGTTACTGAAGGTGCCTGCCTGGGTGAGTTATTACTGAAGGCGCCTACCTAGGTGAGTTGTTACTGAAGGCGCCTACCTAGGTGAGTTGTTACTGAAGGCGCCTGCATAGGGGAGTTGTTACTGAAGGCGCCTGCCTAGGCGAGTTGTTACTGAAGGCGCCTGCCTAGGTGAGTTGTTACTGAAGGCGCTTGCCTAGGTTAGTTGTTACTGAAGGCGCCGGCCTAGGCGAGTTGTTACTGAAGGCGCCTGCCTAGGCGAGTTGTTACTGAAGGCGCCTGCCTAGGCGAGTTGTTACTGAAGGCGCCTGCCTAGGGGAGTTGTTACTGAAGGCGCCTGCCTAGGTGAGTTGTTACTGAAGGCGCCTGCCTAGGCGATGTTACTGAAGGCGCCTGCCTAGGCGAGTTGTTACTGAAGGCCTTTGCCTAGGGGAGTTGTTACTGAAGGCGCTTGCCTAGGGGAGTTGTTACTGAAGGCGCCTGCCTAGGTGAGTTGTTACTAAAGGCGCCTGCCTAGGTGAGTTGTTACTGAAGGCGCCTGCCTAGGTGAGTTGTTACTGAAGGCGCCTGCTTTGGCGAGTTGTTATTGAAGGCGCCTGCCTAGGCGAGTTGTTTCTTAAGGCGCCTGCCTAAGTGAGTTGTTACTGAAGGCGCCTACCGAGGGGAGTTGTTACTGAAGGCGCCGGCCTAGGAGAGTTGTTACTGAAGGCGCCTGCCTAGGCGAGTTGTTACTGAAGGCGCTTGCCTAGGTGATTTGTTACTGAAGGCGCCTGCCTAGGGGAGTTGTTACTGAAGGCGCTTGCCTAGGTGAGTTGTTACTGAAGGTGCCTGCCTGGGTGAGTTATTACTGAAGGCGCCTACCTAGGTGAGTTGTTACTGAAGGCGCCTACCTAGGTGAGTTGTTACTGAAGGCGCCTGCCTAGGTGAGTTGTTACTGAAGGCGCCTGCCTAGGTGAGTTGTTACTGAAGGCGCCTGCCTAGGTGAGTTGTTACTGAAGGCGCCTGCATAGGTGAGTTGTTACTGAAGGCGCCTGCCTAGGGGAGTTGTTACTGAAGGCGCCTGCCTAGGTGAGCTGTTACTGAAGGCGCCTGCCTAGGGGAGTTGTTACTGAAGGCGCTTGCCTAGGTGAGTTGTTACTGAAGGCGCCTGCCTGGGTGAGTTGTTACTGAAGGCGCCTGCCTAGGTGAGTTGTTACTGAAGGCGCCTACCTAGGTGAGTTGTTACTGAAGGCGCCTGCCTAGGTGAGTTGTTACTGAAGGCGCCTGCCTAGGTGAGTTGTTACTGAAGGCGCCTGCCTAGGTGAGTTGTTACTGAAGGCGCCTGCGTAGGTGAGTTGTTACTGAAGGCGCCTGCCTAGGTGAGCTGTTACTGAAGGCGCCTGCCTAGGTGAGTTGTTACTCTAGGCGCCTCCCTAGATGAGTTGTTACTGAAGGCGCCTCCCTAGATGAGTTGTTACTGAAGGCGCCTGCCTAGGTGAGTTGTTACTGAAGGCGCCTGCCTAGATGAGTTGTTACTGAAGGCGCCTGCCTACGTAAGTTGTTACTGAAGGCGCTTGCCTATGTGAGTTGTTACTGAAGGCGCCTGCCTAGGCAAGTTGTTACTGAAGGCGCCTGCCTAGGCGAGTTGTTACTGAAGGCGCCTACCTATGCGAGTTGTTACTGAAGGCGCCTGCCTAGGCGAGTTGTTACTGAAGGCGCCGGCCTAGGCGAGTTGTTACTGAAGGCGCCTGCCTAGGCGAGTTGTTACTGAAGGTGCCTGCCTAGGCGAGTTGTTACTTAAGGCGCCTGCTTAGGCGAGTTGTTACTGAAGGCGCCTGCCTAGGCGAGTTGTTACTTAAGGCGTCTGCCTAAGTGAGTTGCTACTGAAGGCGCCTGCCTAGGTGAGTTGTTACTGAAGGCACTTGCCTAGGTGAGTTGTTACTGAAAGCGCCTGCCTAGGTGAGTTGTTACTGAAGGCGCCTGAGGTGAGGTGTTACTGAAGGCGCCTGCCTATGTGAGTTGTTACTGAAGGCGCTTGCCTAGGTGAGTTGTTACTGAAGGCGCCTGCCTAGGCGAGTTGTTACTGAAGGCGCCTGCCTAGGCGAGTTGTTACTGAAGGCGCCTACCTAGGCGAGTTGTTACTGAAGGCGCCTGCATAGGGGAGTTGTTACTGAAGGCGCCTGCCTAGGCGAGTTGTTACTGAAGGCGCTTGCCTAGGTGAGTTGTTACTGAAGGCGCCTGCCTAGGCGAGTTGCTACTGAAGGCGCCTGCCTAGGCGAGTTGTTACTGAAGGCGCTTGCCTAGGTGAGTTGTTACTGAAGGCGCCTGCCTAGGCGAGTTGTTACTTAAGGCGCCTGCCTAGGTGAGTTGTTACTGAAGGCGCCTGCCTAGGCGAGTTGTTACTGAAGGTGCCTGCCTTGGCGAGTTGTTACTGAAGGCGCCTGCTTAGGCGAGTTGTTACTGAGGGCGCCTGCCTAGGCGAGTTGTTACTTAAGGCGTCTGCCTAAGTGAGTTGTTACTGAAGGCGCCTGCCTAGGTGAGTTGTTACTGAAGGCGCCGGCCTAGGCGAGTTGTTACTGAAGGCGCCTGCCTAGGCGATGTTACTGAAGGCGCCTGCCTAGGCGAGTTGTTACTGAAGGCCTTTGCCTAGGGGAGTTGTTACTGAAGGCGCTTGCCTAGGTGAGTTGTTACTGAAGGCGCCTGCCTAGGTGAGTTGTTACTAAAGGCGCCTGCGTAGGTGAGTTGTTACTGAAGGCGCCTGCCTAGGTGAGTTGTTACTGAAGGCGCCTGCTTTGGCGAGTTGTTACTGAAGGCGCCTGCCTAGGCGAGTTGTTTCTTAAGGCGCCTGCCTAAGTGAGTTGTTACTGAAGGCGCCTACCGAGGTGAGTTGTTACTGAAGGCGCCGGCCTAGGAGAGTTGTTACTGAAGGCGCCTGCCTAGGCGAGTTGTTACTGAAGGCGCTTGCCTAGGTGAGTTGTTACTGAAGGCGCCTGCCTAGGGGAGTTGTTACTGAAGGCGCTTGCCTAGGTGAGTTGTTACTGAAGGTGCCTGCCTGGGTGAGTTATTACTGAAGGCGCCTACCTAGGTGAGTTGTTACTGAAGGCGCCTACCTAGGTGAGTTGTTACTGAAGGCGCCTACCTAGGTGAGTTGTTACTGAAGGCGCCTGCCTAGGTGAGTTGTTACTGAAGGCGCCTGCCTAGGTGAGTTGTTACTGAAGGCGCCTGCCTAGGTGAGTTGTTACTGAAGGCGCCTGCCTAGGGGAGTTGTTACTGAAGGCGTCTGCCTAGGTGAGCTGTTACTGAAGGCGCCTGCCTAGGGGAGTTGTTACTGAAGGCGCTTGCTTAGGTGAGTTGTTACTGAAGGCGCCTGCCTGGGTGAGTTGTTACTGAAGGCGCCTGCCTAGGTGAGTTGTTACTGAAGGCGCCTACCTAGGTGAGTTGTTACTGAAGGCGCCTGCCTAGGTGAGTTGTTACTGAAGGCGCCTGCCTAGGTGAGTTGTTACTGAAGGCGCCTGCCTAGGTGAGTTGTTACTGAAGGCGCCTGCGTAGGTGAGTTGTTACTGAAGGCGCCTGCCTAGGTGAGTTGTTACTGAAGGCGCCTGCCTAGGTGAGCTGTTACTGAAGGCACCTGCCTAGGTGAGTTGTTACTCTAGGCGCCTCCCTAGGTGAGTTGTTACTGAAGGCGCCTGCCTAGGTGAGTTGTTACTGAAGGCGCCTGCCTAGATGAGTTGTTACTGAAGTCGCCTGCCTACTAGTTGTTACTGAAGGCGCCTGCCTCGGTGAGTTGTTACTGAAGGCGCTTGCCTATGTGAGTTGTTATTGAAGGCGCCTGCCTAGGCAAGTTGTTACTGAAGGCGCCTGCCTAGGCGAGTTGTTACTGAAGGCGCCTACCTATGCGAGTTGTTACTGAAGGCGCCTGCCTAGGCGAGTTGTTACTGAAGGCGCCGGCCTAGGCGAGTTGTTACTGAAGGCGCCTGCCTAGGCGAGTTGTTACTGAAGGTGCCTGCCTAGGCGAGTTGTTACTGAAGGCGCCTGCTTAGGCGAGTTGTTACTGAAGGCGCCTGCCTAGGCGAGTTGTTAGTTAAGGCGTCTGCCTAGGTGAGTTGCTACTGAAGGCGCCTGCCTAGGTGAGTTGTTACTGAAGGCACTTGCCTAGGTGAGTTGTTACTGAAAGCGCCTGCCTAGGTGAGTTGTTACTGAAGGCGCCTGAGGTGAGGTGTTACTGAAGGCGCCTGCCTATGTGAGTTGTTACTGAAGGCGCTTGCCTAGGTGAGTTGTTACTGAAGGCGCCTGCCTAGGCGAGTTGTTACTGAAGGCGCCTGCCTAGGCGAGTTGTTACTGAAGGCGCCTACCTAGGCGAGTTGTTACTGAAGGCGCCTGCATAGGGGAGTTGTTACTGAAGGCGCCTGCCTAGGAAGTTGTTACTGAAGGCGCTTGCCTAGGTGAGTTGTTACTGAAGGCGCCTGCCTAGGCGAGTTGCTACTGAGGCGCCTGCCTTGGCGAGGTTTACTGAAGGCGCTTGCCTAGGTGAGTTGTTACTGAAGGCGCCTGCCTAGGCGAGTTG